>VOQJ01043208.1:14043-25717 GCA_015052665.1 Apistogramma diplotaenia
GTTTGATTTGTGTGGAACAGGTTTGATTTGTGTGGAACAGGTTTGATTTGTGTGTGACGTATTGGCAGGAAATTAACTCCATAATGCTGCCCCAATCACTTCAGCAAACCTGCCCGACAGTCTGCGGTGTGAAGCTTCTCACACATCTCTGCAAAGTCGCTCTCCTGGCATTAATTAATCCCCCCAAAAACAAATCTCTGCTCATCAAAATTATGTAATTAAAAGGTTTTATAATAGAAAATAATCTCTGTATTCCCTAAAGTGGCGTAGGAATAACTCCACACCTTTGGCTCATTTAGCATGAAATTTATGAATATGCAAAACTATCCTGCTTCACCCTTTATGTGGAATTCGTGATACCATGTTTGTGACTGTTTGCATAGTTATTTGGCTACACAGAGTGAAGGATTATGGGTGTGCAGTCTACACAGACGTGCTCGTGTGCAAGTCCTCCAAAAGGCCAACGACGACTCACAGATATGACGGAAAAGTTGAAAAGAAGCCTCGAACCAGAGCAACAGCAGATTTCACCGTATAAAGGGAGGAGCTGGAACAAAAAATATGAAAGATTAGAAAAAATTAAAAACAGGGCACTTTTCATTTTTGTCACACTCAATTTCACTTCAGATCTTTATATGATTTTGGCCTTCTCTGCAGTTGACTGGAAGATCTAAAAAAACATGAGAACAGCCCAGGGACTAATTCTTCAACATATTTTTCACACTGCCCCTTGGTGACAATAAACAGTTATATTACTATATAATGGTCTGCAAAGGTGTGTGTGGGCTCTGCGTAGAACCAATGCAAAACCATGTTGATCCCATCCATCCAGTGCCTCCAGTTCTCTCAGTCTGCATGCCCCACACACTCACAGGCTTTCTGGATGCATGGATGAAGGAGAGGAAAGCATCAAAAAAGTCTGCACCAGATTGGACAAAGGCTACATCCTAGCTTTCAAAACGAAAGTAAAGGAAACAAAGCATATAGATGGAATAACACTCATTGGGAAGCTTTTATTGCACTTACCGCAACAATGTAACATTATTTTCACTTCACCGTTCTCTCCTCGGCACAATGTGACTGTTTCCCTTTAGCACAAAGGTGCTGAGGAAGAGCAAAAAAAGAGCAGCAGCGTACCGTGGCAACTCGAGACACTGAGCTGAAATTAAACGAGCCTGACAACCCGAGCCTTTCTATGTCTACATATTAATAAACCTGTAAAATGTCATTATAAGAAGGGATCTTTAACTGCACATAATCAAGCAAACACATGCGCTGTAAACCAAGTACAAACCCATGAACTCCGCGGAGCAGCCAGTGACATAAATGAGAGCATATGTCCAGTCTAGTGGAATCTGCCAGCAGACCGGGTGCCAGCTGTTTGGCTCTGGAATAATCTAGGTTAAGATGTTTAGTCCTATTTTCTCCTCTAAGCTCTGCTCTGAAGAGACCCTTGACAGCTCTTTTCTTTTTTCCCTTTCTGTCAAAGTCATTTCACCACATTTCCACTCACAAGGATTCACATGTTAGATGACCTGTCATTAAGATGGAAGAGTTTAAAAACTCAAGGACTGGTCAAGGATTTTGAGTGTTACCATTAAAAAAAGTGTATATTAGTATATCTACTATTTCCATTTACATAGAGGCCATAAAATAACCCAAATAGTTTGTGTAATAAAAATACAAAGCAACATTTATTTGCAAAGATAAATTCATAGCCCAGAGCACCAGTACACAATAAAAGTAATCTGGTCTTAAAATGAGGTAAATATAGCCTCAAACAAACAACAACATGTTACATATTACAGAGTCCTCATTTATTTATGTACTCATATTGCTTCAATAGAAATTAAGAGGGAACGCAGCAGGCAGGTGCTGCCAATCCAATACACCTGACCACTGTGACCATGGGACCACTTCTACAAAAGTACAGGTTTTGGAAATTTGCTAGTCAAGAACATCCAGGTGTGTGCTAACACATCAGACAGTAGTAATGATCTTAAAGAAGCATTCTGATCTAGGGTTGTAAATCCACTAACCATCCATTTAAAATCCATCATTATACATTGAGAAAGATTATTCAGAAGTGAAAAACATTCAATACAGTTGCCAATGTTCCCACAAGTATATGTCCCAACAAATTCAGACTTCTGAACTCATGGAATAAAATGGAGATGTTTGGTCATAATGTATAGCACCACATTTGGTGAAAACCAATCCACCTCATACGAAGCATCATGGTGGAAGGGTGATGATATAGGCTTGTTTTGCAGCCACAGGACCTGGGCACGTTGCAGTCGCCCATGAACTCCACTGTATACCAAAGAAATCTGGAGTAAAATGTGAGGCTGTTTCTCTGACAGCTTAAAACTTGGCAAAAATGTGGGGGTGCAACAGAAAAATGATCCCAATCACAGCAGCAAATCTACAACTGGGTGGCTAAAACAAGAAAAGAAAGGGGTAGCCCTTTAACTACTACGGGCCTGCCGGCTGGTCCTTTAGATTCAAATCGTGTAATTACGGTAATTCAGAATGCTGATAAGATGTCTCAGCAGTGATACTCTCAGTGTTAATCAGCTGTTCGCGGCAGGTACTGTAACAGGTGCATCAGCGCCAATCGCGACTGTAGGGTTAAGCAAGCTGGTCATGAATAAAAGCCAATAAGTCTCAATTAACTGAAGCAACTTTGTAACAATGAGTTGGCCAGAATTCTTCCACAGCGATGCAAGAGTCTGATAAAGTCATACCAAAACCCACTTCTTCAAGTTATAACTGCTTAAAGTGGTTCTACAAGCTACTGTACTTAATTTTTTTACACATGGCTTCTGGATTTTGCCTAACATTTGCTAAATAAAAATATGGCACACTATGGCATTTTTAGTAACTCATCTGAGGTTGTATTTACCTGCTAAGGAACAGATTGTTTTTGTAAGGTTCTGATGGTTTCATTTTTACCATGAGTTGATTTGTATATTTTTTAACCTGCAAAGGGCTTCTTTCACCTAGGACAGCAAACAGCGTCAGCATTGACTTTAAATTAGGGTCTATGTCTGTGTGGGTGTACTGTATGTGTGCTGCAAGATGTTTCAGCATGTGGGAGAGCTGACCCTGCCCTTTGCAAAAAGGCACAGAGAGAATTTTTTTTCTTCTGGATTGGAAATACCAAAAACACATCTCAGAAGAATCTCTGCTGCAAATTTGAAATTTAGTTAATGAGATAGTATTACTGTATGCACGTTATTGCTGTTTATGATATTCTTTGTGTGAGCTGAAGAGAAAAGGCATGCGCCATTAGTGCAACTGCATGCGATTTGGATTTGTACAGTAATACAAATATTTCGGAATAAGACCAAATAACACTGCCATTGCAACTTTAACAGAACGGTGCCTGTGAGTGCTTACTCAGGCATGAAGCTGACAAGTTCTGATGCAGTCAGATTAACAGAAAGTCAGAAAGAGGCTGAAGGCATGTGACAGGGTGCCTGTCTCAGACTAGCCGAATTATCAGTGTGTTCTGCTGTTACAATTTTATTTCAGTGTTGTGTTATTCCTCATAGTAAATGCTGTCTCCTTGTATTTTAGGTATGCTAACAGGGTTTTGATAGAGGAATTTAAGTTAAGAGCAGTTATGTCTGGCTTCAAAGGAACACAAATGAATGCTTGAGCCAGAGTAAGCAAATTTTCCAAAATCAACTTGAATCCAGTAAAAACTAGGGTGAAGTCATGCCTCGTATTTGTTCTCTGGAGGGTGCCAAATGTTAGTAAGACTCAAGTCAAAGATAACAAAATCCCCCTACCTAAACATTACACTTGTTCATGCAGAAGCCCACTTTGTATGTATGACTGTATAGCCACAGTTGTATCTTACACAAGGTTTCAGGATTGGTGGTAGGGGGTGAAGCAGTGACTGTATAGCCATAGGGCACTATGAAATGCTTCTATGACCATTTCCACTGTGGTGTAAAGAGCAGCACCATCTGTGAGTAGCTCTCTAATGAGCAGTTTAATAGGCTTGGAACCATGCGGCTTTCTCTAGATATTTCGACGTGTGTGTATTTGTGACACATACTCACACATGGGCAGATGTTGACACCAGCCCTGGCATGACAAATATTAGCTTCTATGTGCACATTCCTCACAATCACACTTTTTCCATTTGTTGCTTTGTCTTTTTCTCTCTTTTTGTCTCACACAGACACACATACACACCTGTTGTGGTACTGGGGTGTTTTTTTTTGTCTTTAGTTTTTGAATTCTTTGTGAATATATTTAAGTTTGGGCATCCTCTTATCTATGTTTTCCCACATTTGAAGTTTTGACTTCTGTGTTAGTTTCTTTATTGTTTATCATAAGCTTTATTTCCTGTGAATTCTTTGATTTCTGTTGGTAATTCTAGTGATGAGTTTCTATTAGTAGTAGTAGTAGTAGTTTAAGTTCCCTGAGTGTTTCCCTATCTCTTTCTCACCTGTCCATCTTTGGGAAGTGTATTCATATCGTTTCAGTTTCCTTAGATTAGTTCCTGTTTGCTTTGAAGGTTTGTTTCCTTCCGTGTCCTCTGTTAGTTTTACTTCAGATTTTCTCTCCTGCTTGATTTCCTGATTATTCTCAGTGTGAACTGTATTCAGCTGTGCCTCATTTCCCACCTGTCTCCTATTGTCTAATCAACCCTCTTTGTATATACAGCCCTGTCTCACTGTTTTCCATTATCAAAGTGTCTGATATGTTTCCCTGAGTGTTGTCCTCCATGAGATTCTGTGGTTTTTGGACTTAGTCTCCCTTTTTTCTGCCTGCTCCTCCATTTCCTGACACACACCACCGTTTCATCGCATCACAGAACATTACAGTGATTTACACTAATCTGCTTTCAGCTTATCCTTAACCTAACCATAAATACTAATTAAATAACTGTAAATGATCTATTAATAAATCGTGTTTGCACTAAAATGTGATGATTCATATTTTAGGGAAATTGCTTTTCGTCCCCCAAAGGGAGTGAGGTCCTCACAATGTTGTGTAACCAGGTTCATGTCCCCACAATGTCAGTAAAACAGGTTTATGCACACACATAAATATAAGCAGATGTTGTCACCCCTTGGGGTGCAGGCATCATAAGCATGATGCCCTGCTTTATAGGACCTGGGGTGTAGCTCTCACATCATAATGTTATGCGGCTGCTAATATCCTCTAATGTAGTGCAATTGAAATGAGAGTCATCATCCCTTTGCTTGTGATTATAAAGATCTTATGTTATTGTATAGTACATATTTATTGGCATGATAATAAATTATAGCAGGAGCTCATATCGGTCCATGTGGACTATAAACCTAAAACTGCTGGCGTGTTGCTGATTTTTATTGAAATGTAAATATCACTTCTGTTGCAGCACTGAAATAGAAATCTCATGCGCAGTAGACATGTTACATTATTGCATGCTTTGCATAAAATTGCATATGAAGGAAATGCTAAATCCTATTTACAAACTCTCCACTCTAAAAACTTATACAAGCATCTGATTTAACTAGGTCATGTTTTATAGATTACTGAGTAAAAATTGAAAAATAATAATTTCAGAAAAGACCAGCTGTGTGCACATCCATTCTTTCACATGTAGTGTGGCATATGATTGAAGAAGGTAACTTCACTAGTTTTATGTTGAAAAAAATAATAATCACATTGAACTAACCAATTCAATTAAATATGACAGCTCTGTGTTTAGCTTATTACACTACAATGAAAAGTATATTTTTAAAAGTGTTTTTCAGTGGATTTCAGTCAAAGTAATGATCTGTGTTACTTTGCTAATAACTGACAGCTCCCAGCCTTAACCAGACATAAATCAAAAAAATTACTTTAGGTAGAGTTGTAATTTATGTATAAGTACCAGCAGGGGAGGGAAATAAAGCTGGTAAATTGGAGCTCAAAGAAAATCAAAGTGATATCAGGAAATGTATGCAAAATGAAAAGCAGACAAAAAGAAGAAATTTGTGGATGTGTAAACTGTTCTTCAGCGAAGGAGACAATAAAAGGCATCTGAGAAAAAAAGCTAATTATTTTATGTTTCTATTTTAGGTTTGAAACACATGTACAATCTGGACATATTGTTATCGTGCAGAGCAGAACTCAAGCAGGAATTCTGATATTTTTAGCCCAGCCCCTTGCTGTTTATAATTCATCAGTTGAATATATTAACACACAACACCATTCTGTTAGGGTAGTAGATCTTGCTAATTACTGCTTTCCCATTGTTTCTGTAATGAATTCTGTTTATTTGCATCTGCAGAGAAGCTCCATGCTGTCACAAGGCACTGTGTAAAACCATTTAATGAACCTGTGGCAACAATTAGCGTAAGGTCAGGTATACTCTTCACTAGCAAGTCTTGTTAGTAATATGAAATTGGTGTAATTATTTTTTTTCTCTGGTTTGGTGTGCCTTTAATGTGAAACATTGAGGAAGAAAACAAAGGGAAAGGGGGAGGTAATCGGAGCAGGTATTATTTCATTTTGAGCTTTTTTTTACATTGGACATTCAGTGTTTTGTTTTCTCTCTTACCAGTGCCTCACTATGATTATATTCCTTTTATTCCTTTAATACTTTATTGTAATCCATGCTGAATCCTATAGACTAGTTGATGAGGTAACCCAATCTCCCCATTGGGAGCATTACAGTTAGATGTCATCATCTACACTTCCCACATTGTGGCTCTTTTTCCTCTTGCTAGAACCTACCTTAGCTTGGCCCTTGCGTGCATAATTTTTTGCATCCAGCCAAATGTACTGCTTTCTTAAACTAACATATTTGCAACCCAGCTGGGGCCTATATCAGCTCATATCCTATGCCATACTTGCAGAGTATCCCCTGAACTGGTACATGGTCCCACAGTTCCCGGCTTATGAACAAGAGAAGAAACCAAAAAAGACACCCCACAAAGTGACAAAGGCAGATCAATGAAAAAAGGGGGAAGGAGGAAGAGGGGGTAAAGAGAAGAGGGAGGGTGGGGTGAGGTGTTTGCAGGTCTGGTAATGGTAAGGGTCCTGAGGGAAATGGAGTTAATGGACTGTCGGCATTGTCAGGATAGATGTGTGTTTGCATGAGTGAGACACACTGGTGGTGCCCCAACTCGTCTCTAGGGTCTTGTGTACATTATTTGCTCCCCCTTGCACTTCACCGCAATATTCTAAGCACACACAACTGCACATACACATGGGGGAGAAGGCATTGTTGAGGTTGTCACATTGAACAGATTAACAAGAGCAATAGGAACTATACCAATAAAGGACCTCCGCTTGACTTGTCCCGTCAAGGATACTTGAAGGTATGGATGGATTGGTGTGTGTGTGTGTGTGTAGGATCACGGGAGCACCGTCTACATTTGAAAGTTGCATCAGCATTGCTTCTTTCATCCACCCGTGTGTTTCCATATCTCACACTACAGGAACTGTTTGCATCAGCATTTAGTCGTCTTGCCTCAACGTGTTGCTAAGCAGGAGCAATGCAAGCACCGTGCAATGCATAGTGTAAACATATGTGGAAAGAAAAACAATGTGTCAATAGACTGCAATCAGACATACGGAGTAAGAAGATGGGATAAACGGGTGATGAAATCTACAGTTCACTCCCAACTGCACATTTGACTAGTTCAATGCAAATGTAATCAAATGGGTGTGGAGAGAGCTCATTTTCTGTCAGCACCTGCACGCACACACGCACACACACACACGCATGCGTGAAAAAAATAGGCTGAATCTCAGGAAGCTTTTACAATGGGGGGTTTCTCCCATAAACACCATAAAAATACCAGTATTGTAGTGCATCTGCTAAAGTTGTGCACCACTAAGTCAAGTGTTCAGTTGTTGTAGTCCACTTAAATGTCGGTGCCACTCAAGTACTTCCATTGAAACCTGTCAGCTTTATGAAAATATTGTCTGAAAACCTTTGAGTGATGATTTTTTGGCTTCAGGGTTATCCTGCTGGGTTATAGTCAGGGTATATTATGTTAGCCACAAACAGACAAATGGCACTCAATTGAAAACCTGCTCTTTGTGTTGTTGGGTGGTAAAGTGACCACATATTCACTTCAGTTCAAGCATTTCAGGTCTGAAAAGGCTGTCACTCAAAGTCACTGCATTGTCTAAGGCAGATAGAGAACATAATTTATTGCAATCTCAGGAATGCATTTTCTGGGTTTGCCTTAAAATATCACCTATAAAGTTTATTTGGTTACATCTGAAAAGTGTACTTATTTTCTGGGGTTGTTTTCTTATTTGTAAATTGCTTTGAATTAATTTTAGACACTACTTGAAAACCAAAAAAAAAAAGAATAAGAAAGAAATTAACAGCAACAACCAGAGTTATGAAATATTTCTATGGGGGGAAACAACAGAGGGATGGCAAGACAGCTTTAGTAACACACACTTGAGGTATATTATGAGTGACTCCCTGTTTATGTTCACAGCTCCTCTGGGACTGACTTTAATCAATGCCAATCAAAAACAAATTAGCTTCACCTTAATGCACTACCTCTCCTGACTAACCGCTGACTACACAAGTTTTTTCTCACAGCCATGCGCATCAGAGGCACCCCACATAAAAACTGTTCTCCATCCCCGACATAGCTTGTGTGTGCAGATGGTGAGACTGCAGAAGATATGTCCAATCCATCCCTCTAAGGTACAGAAAGCAAATGAACAACAGAGAGTGGATGCATGAAAAATGTGCAAGGTAAATAAATAGGAACATAAATGTTCATGGAATACACATCGGTTTGCATTTTCGTACCCCTCAGAAAAGCCCATCTATATGTGGCTGATGATATCAGAATACAAAGCTAACAATGGCCTATAGGGGAGGACCTGTGCAGGATGTGTTTAAATAGTTAAGTACAGGGATTACACTAGTTTACAGTGGCTTACACTAGCACCAAAGAAAAGGCAGGGAGGTGTCAGTGCGCCATATGATTGCGTGTCTGCCTGCGAAAGAGTGTGAAAGAGCAAGACATTTAACTAAGCTGTGTGTGTGTGTGTGTGTGTGTGTGTGTGTGTGTGTGGATGCATGAATACATATGAATGCATGAGGTACACATTGAGACAGACACCACCTTAAAAATACATACATTATGTATACATAGTTACAAAACATCTACGCTTAAAGTAAATGCATCATATATGGGCCATCTCAAACAAACTACACATTCTTATCACAGACATTCAACTTTTCTAGTTTCCCGAGTGCTTTTCTTGACTTTTGTCTGCTCACATCTGTGTGTATGATATTGATTTAGGCCTACTGGGTTGATTTTGTGTAGAGTCCTGTCAGCAGCAGCAGATTTACAGTGAACCCCAGACATTGATCAATGTGTGGAGAGCAGAGACATTTATAGCATGTGTGCTGCATGTGTACAAGGTGCAATTAGCTTTTTGTTTTGTTTTTCTATGAATCCACGCCCAAAAGGACAAAAATAAATTAATAAAAATCACCTTCAACATCAGCTTCTTGAACCGATTTCAGTGCTGTTGCTTTTTTTTTCTTTAGTGGAATAACTATTCTGTTCTCTTGCACACTCAGCAACCCTTCAACTCAAATTTAATTTTGGTGAAGTGAACAAAGGCACAAGGAACAAGTCCTGGGGAGTAGAGTGGACCGTTTGACCCTGGGATCGTGGCAACATCCAGATGATTTTGCATTAGCATCACAGCCTCCCGAGGACAGGAGCAACAAGATTAATTATTCTTTGCTATGGTGAAAAATTTTAAACCTTATCCTAATACATTCTTTTGTGTGTTTAAATAGTGTGTAAGTCATTTTATGTAGAGTTACTTCCATTTACTGTATTTTACAGGAAACGAGACAAATTATAGTATTTTAGCAGAAAAACAAACAATGCTGTACTTTTAGAGTCATACTGTATTACACAGTGGCTCAACTTCACCTTTTTTACATTTTATTAATGCATTTATTTATGCATTATATGATTATATGATGCCAGCAACCACTTGACAATCAGTCTCTACCAACTATGGCTCATCTGGCCCTTATGGCACCAGCATGTAATAGAATAGAATAGAATAGAATTGTCATGATCCTGGGCCTGTGGCTCAGAGTTTTGAGTTGTTTCTAGGAGATTCTGTTGTGTTGCGTTTTCTTGTGTTTCTTAGTGTTTATATTAGTCTTGATTTGCTTTGTCATTTTTGTATTCTGTCATTAGGTCACTTGAGTTTCCCTTGTTCTGAGATTGTTTATTTTCCTGTGTTGTATTTTGTCTCTGTGCTGTGGTTTTTCTGTGTTTAGTTCTCCTGTGTCATGTGTAGCTTCCCTCAGTCTCCCTCCTTTTGTCTGTTTAGTCTTTAGTGTAAAGTCTGCGTGTGTTCCATGGTTTGTCACTTCCTGTATTATTTTGATAGTCTCGTGCTCCTTGTGCTTTGTGTTTAGCTTTGCTTCCTGTTATTGATTTCATTTGAATCACCTGTGTTCCCTGCTGTCTCCACTTGCCCTGATTACCTCGTGTCTATTTAAGCCTTCAGTTTGTCTCTGCTCCTTGTTGCGCCGTTGTCGATGTCCCCCACCCCACAACCACACAACGACACAACGCTGTGTGTCAGTTTCCCTTTTTGTATTTTGTTTTGCTTTTCTCCCAGGCTCTGTGTTTTGTCTTAGTTAGCCTTGGTTGAGATTCTGAGTGTTGTATTTTTGTTCTCTTCGCTGTACTTGAGACAAATAAAAGCAGTTTCAGTTCAGTTGGATCTGGGTCCTGCATTTGGGTCCTGCCCCTCTCTACACAGCAAGCCGTGACTAGAATAGAATAGGACTTTATTAGTTGATTAAATTTTTGGGTGGTACAGTATAATGTAAAAGGTTCACTGCTTTTACTTGTTACCTAAACATGGAAATTTGGGTAGTTTTAACAGCTAGACTTTGGTGACACGCAACATCACAGAGCAAAATGACAAATAAAAATGAATTCAAAGAAGGACTGGAGTCTGACTGGGAGAGAATTGTTGGACAAAAGTAGTGACATTAAAATGTTCACTAAGGTGAATCTGACAGTGATGAAGAAAATAGAGCAGCAAGAATAACCCACATCACTGAGAGGAGAGGGGAACACAACACAAGAGTTAAAAACAGTGCTGAAAGAGGAGCCAAACGGCCAGTTCCTGCAAATGCAGCATGCATAGTGGTGCACGATCTTGTGGGAAATGGTTCTTTTGTGGGACTTGGGCTTCATTTTCCGTGATGACACTCTTTCAGGAGCGAGATCAAAAGGATTACAGTGTTTTGATCTTTTTCTCTACTGATGCTGTAAATGAGTAACGCAAAACGTCAAGCAGTCACACCCCTCGAATCTCATTAAGACTAACTGACTGCTCCGCTCACACATGCAAAACACGGTGAGCCGCATATTGTTGTTGAGTCCAGCATCATTCTTACTCTTTATAACAATTAAAGCTGTTCTTATAGGAACTGAGTGAAAAACACAGGAATGAGGAAAAAAAGGAAGATTTGATGAGAGAAATAGTTTGATAGAGAAGGTACAAAAAATAAAATGGGAAAGGAAGAAGAAAAGAAGGTGAGGAGAAGAGAGTAAGAGAAAACATTCAGGAAGGAAGTGAAGTAATTAAATGGGGGGGGGGGGGGGGGGGGGAAAAGGAGGGGGTTCGTTTCTGGGCTTTAAATGGTGAG
>VOQJ01043213.1:0-12648 GCA_015052665.1 Apistogramma diplotaenia
GACTCTCTTACCATTTCTATGCTGATGACATCCAACTATACTTGTCTTTTAAACCTCACCAGTTAAATAGGTTATCTATTCTGGCTGCTTATCCCAGATCAGTGCTTGGCTCTCTAGAAAATCTCTTGTCATGAATTCCAATAAGACAGATACTTTGATCATAGTTCCTCCTGATATTTATCCTAGCATCAACCGGGCAACTGCTATCTTCTGTTCATCTCCAAAGACTGCAGTTCGTAATCTCGGAGTATTTTTTGAGTCCTCTTTGGGATTTGACTCACATGTAAGAGCTATTGCACGCTCCTGTTTCTTTCACCTTCGGAATATTTCTAAACGGAGAACCCTAGTTTCCCCCTCTGATCTGGAAAAAGTTGTCCATGTATTTGTGTCATTATGCATAGACTACTGTAATGCCCTCTTTTCCAGCTTAAAGAAATCATCTGTAACCTGGCTCCAAGTGATACAAAATGCTGCTGCTAGACTCCTAACTCGTTCTAACAAACGTACACACATTACTCCTATTCTGTTTTCCTTACATTGGCTCCTGGTTACTTTTAGATATAGATACTTCAGCTTAAATATAGAGCTTTAAATGGACAAGCCCCTGACTATTTGTCTCAGTTACTAGATAAACACATACCGACACGTTGTCTTCGATCAGAAGCTCAAAATCTCTTAATTCAAGACTAAGGACTAGAGGAGACAGATCTTTTCAAGCTATAGACCTCAAGCTCTCTTACCCCTTGAGCTCCGCCTAGCTGACTCTATCATTTCATTTAAATAACAGTTGAAAACGTTTTTGTTCAACCAAGGTTTTCATTAATTAAGTTTTCTCATTGTTTTATTTTATTGTTGCAAAAGTGTAGTTTTTAAATTGATTAACTGTCTATGTAAAGCGCTTTGTGACTTTTCTGTCTGTGAAAGGCGCTCTATATATAAACTTTACTTACTTACTTACACACTGTTTACCATCAGAAAGGTAGTGGTGTGGCATCCTTTCATTTCTAACACATTACCCAGGCCATATCAGTACAGTATCCACCATAATTTATTACCGACTGAGATCTGAGTGTTCCTTTAATGTTTAGCTGTGTATTTGATGTGTGGATGTTGGAACGAATGTCTGACCGTATTATTGATATGTGACTGCATGTTTGAATATGTATATCTATCATGATTGTGTGGCTTTTATTCAAAGTGTGACACTGTTACGGTTTTGGACCTAGAGTTTAAGTTATGATTCCTAATTTATTTCTTTATATTAATATTTCTGGGTTCTTCTTACGTCAAGTCAACATCTGCTTCGATGGCTACTTGTTTCCTGTTTTACTTTCCTAGTCACTCGTTTTGCATGTGTCATGTTCAGGTTTGCTTCCTCTTGTCTTGTCTTGCTTAATGATTCCCAGCTGTGTCTCCACCTGTTCCCGATCTTCTTGTTATCGTTTTTGTATCTAAGCCCTCAGTTTTCTTGTGTTTGTTGTCGCACCGTACCCTCATATGTTGTGCGATGTTCTGTTCCTGTCAGCCTAATTTGTAGTTTGAATAAGCCTCATTAAAGTAACCTCTCAGTCACTTCTGTCTCCTACATTTTGGGTCCGAGCCTGTCTGCAGTCACTGCACGTTGTGACTTTGTAGCTGTGTTTTGAAAATTGCTATGCAAATAAAGTTATTAATTCATCCTATCCTACTTTATAGTTTCTTATACATAGCAGATACTGGGATTTCACAGTATACTGTAGATCAGTGGTTCCCAAAGCCAAGAATGCTGCAGCCCACTTAAAGAGCAGAAAACCCCATGGGGCCCCTCTCGGTCATCCGATACCACTGGTGTGTGAAATTTTCTTGGCTAGAAGAATTATAAATTGCTAATACTACCCAGTCATATGTAAAGTGCTAATGCCAATATGTGATCCACTTGCCACTGAGAGAAACTTCAATACAAGAGCAGTAATATCATAAACTAACAACCTCCTATTACCAGATTTAAATACGTTTTTATATAAATAAGTACATTGATATAAATATGTAACTATGCACACTTCTGAGTAATGACTTTCTGTTATTACTGTGACCCTCTGATGTACCTTTGCGGCCCACACTTTGGGAAACACTGCTATAGATCACATTATTAGAGAATTTATAGACATTTTCATTACTTTCTCCTGTCTGGTGTGATCTTTCCATCACAAGCAGATTTCAGCCACCCACACATGTTGCAGGGGGGCTGGAGCCCACCGCAGCTGTCACAAGGTGAGAGGCAGGGTACATCCTGGACAGTTCACCAGTCTGTTGCTAACACAGAGAGACACACAACCATTCAAACTCACATTCATACCCAGGCAGATGTCATTTGTGTTTTATTGTTAATGTCAATTATATTTCTATCGCACATTTGAAAGCAACAAGGCTGACCAAGGTGCTTTACAAGTTACTTTAAAACAAACTAGATAAAACCAAAGATTCACAATATAAATCATGAAAACAAATGCAATAACCTTCCGATGAGTATGATTTACTCTCACTCCTGAAGCACAGCCACTCCAGCTGCTGGAGCTTCAGCAAATTTCCCAAATACACAAATTAAAATCTAAACTACTAGGCTGGAAACTATCCCAGCCAAGGATAACTGTGGTTGAGTGTGAATAGTTGGCTGTAACAAACAATGAGTGGCAAAAACTTACCTCAAACTCAGGTCCTGTGGTCTAACTTCAGGTGTGCAGTCTGTGGTGACATGTACACAAACATATAGTCGTATTTGTCTTGATGAGATTACTATGGAAAACAATTCCTGCAATTGAGCTTAAACAGATCCGTAGTAGAAACTGTGCATGGAGGCAATGCTTTCATTAGCCATTCATTTATGCATCTTATATGATGAAGCTAGTAAGACATAAGGTAGTCATTTCATGGGATGCCTGGGGTGTAACTTGACATCTGGCTGTCAAATCTTATTTTTTAAAGTTTGATTGCTTTGCATGTGCACTCAAACAGCTGCTTTTCCTTAAGCTGTACAGCTGCTGATTAGTCTGCTCAGTGGTTGCATGTCTAACCCAGCCCCTGTTTGACTATATGCAGTTTTGTAGTATTGTGGAATTTGAACTGAACCATCAACATCTTTAACATCGATGGAAAAGCCTCAGTAAACAAATGACCATGTAAACGTGGTCAAGCAATAAGGATGTTGAGCAGATGGTGAGGTAGTGATGCTGAGCGCTATCACAGTGAATATGTGTGAGTGGACTTTAAATTCCACAGTATTCACTTCATAATTTGCTGGAGTAACTGAAGGGTGTTTGAATGCTCACTCACACTGCTCAGTGAGTCATCCGTTAAACTCTGTAAAACACTTGTTTACAAGGACACTTCTTCACTGTACACTTTAAATATACTCACAATGCACTTTTTGTATCAGTGTGTGTTTAAAGTAAAGAATCTGTGATTCATGCATTACCATATTTTGCTACCATTCAGAATCATGGCTATGGCAGTAATAATTACTAAACTTTTGACTTACACCTTGTGCCCAACTTAAAACAAAATGTCACATCAGTCCTCACAAATCCAAATCCTATTAAATGATTATTAAACAGAGTGCTGCTCCTTGCTTGCTGTTTCCACCATTCCCTTGCAGAGAAACCTAAAAAGCATCCCTTGTTTCCGTCTGACCTGCCAGGGACCACAGATGAAAAGTAGCCTTTTGGCATATTTACTGGTCTCTTCAATTCAAATAAAAATTCATACAACCAGTTTTGCTTGCTTGTGTGTGTTTTGGAGCATACACAATGGGCTGGAGGAAAGAAGGAATGTGTGTTTTCTTGTGTCCTGTTGACCAGGACCAATCCAGCCACAGAGAGAAAGCAAGAAACAGAAAACTCAAACAATGAAAAATGTCAAAACTGCCAACAAACTGCAGTTCCTCTAATAGCCACTTTAGGCTGCCTCACTTTAGGGAGTCAGTCCCCATGGACTCCCATAATAGAAGGCCAGACCTTAGACTTTAAAATGCCTGTTTATAGCTGCTACAAAAATGGATTTGGCTTCAATCTTCATCTGAAATACAAAATGGAAATGGGTGGTGAGTTATTTTACAACTCACCCATTTGGATTTTTTAGGCTTAAAGTAAATGGTAAACAGACCAGTTCCTATATAGAGCTTTTATTTTTCTATAGCTGATCACCTAAAGTGCTTTATACAGCACATTTGCATTTACCCAGTCACATAAGCACTGCTTTCTATGTAGAAGCATTCACAGTCCACGGGTTGGATCAGAAAGTGACTTGAGGTAGTCCACCAATATTCATAATTTGTGACTTTGTGGAGCCTTAAAATATTTCCAAAATGCAGCAATAGCAGTGAGATGTTTGACTCATCATGACAAACTTCCCTGCTTATCAGGTGAAACAGCCCATCTGATAAGTCTAGTTTTTGGTTTTTGAATATTAGAGTTAATTTAAATATGATAAAGTGAGAAACCCCAGTTAGCATTATACCTAATGTAGTAACAGCACTGCATTGCGTCCAGCTTTAATTCCAAGCTCTCCTCTGTATCGTTAAATGGAGTCAACAACTTTTGAGGTGAAAACCCTGAATGTGGTCACTGCACGACTGTTGAAGTGGGATCCAGGTTTTCAGGTTGTCATTTGACACAGTAATTTTAGATAAACTAGAGACTTTATGAGCATACACCAGCTTTTTGGAAGTTATGACATTTCTTACAAGCTGTTGCCACAGTAACTGATGACCAGTATCTTTGTCTTCCCAAGTTTACGTTTTGATAACTATATATAAGATTATGTTTATATTTGTGCATGGCCAGCATGACACTTTCATGGGTGTTTGCAGTGCTGCTTACTTGGGTACCTGACCCAGTTTATATATTGTTGGGTCAATGCAACATTCCCTTTATTTTTTTTAAGAGAATGAGCCTCTTGCTTGCCAGCTGAAGCCCGTTTTTTATCAGGCTTCTGCCTTTATAATATCTCAATTTAATTTGCTACCACAACCAATGGACCAAAAAGAATAAAAATAACAAAAGGAGTGAATTGTATTGATCCAGTGTCCATGGTTTTGTAATAGAGATGTAGGAACATACAGAAAATGAAAGGTGAAAAGAAATGATGACTTGGACTATCAGAGAATACAAAACAGGAACATCCTGTTCTGAAAATAACACCATTGCATTATCTTTGCCTGGAATCCAACAACAGTAGTTGAGGTCATAACATGGTAATACAGCTTTAGGGGTCACTCACGATTACTGCAGCTGACATTTCTTTTAATAAGTGAAACTTGAGGAAGCATCATTAAAGGGGAAAACTGTATGCAGTCACTAGTTAGACTGCATATTTTACCCTCCAAATTACACCATTAGTCAATTTGTGTGAGTAGTTGTGCAATAGACAACCCTTCCCATTTCCTATCATTTTTACTGAACTGCAGAGTGAGTCTCTCTCAGCTTAACCTTAACTCAATTATGCTTTGATTTTTAATCAGTAGAATCCAGTCCAAGTATTTCCAAACGTTTACCAAACGTGTTCTGAGGTAAAACATCATTATTGACCTAACTCAAATGTGACTGGTCTCACAGAAATACACGAAACAATAATACTGGACACCACGGAAAGCAATAAGCTTGCCCTCTATATCCACGGTAACCAAGGGGACAAGTCCTAACCCAGGCAGTGATGACAACATCAGAGCATTTCTGAAAATGAGATTTAACATGCAGTTATTTACATCAACCTTTTGAACTGACCACTTTTGTCATTTTCTTGTGAGGTTGGTGTCTGTCATTAGAACGTGAGCTTCAGCATGCACTGGGAAGATTTATAGCTACGTGTGAAGCAGGCAGCATGGTGGAAAGCCAGCACCCCTAAATCTACGTTTATGGTTCTTTGCTGGAAAAATGACTTCCTCTAGGCAGCGGGAGATGTTCTGCCCTAAGCAAAGGAGTTCAACTCTCTCAGGAACTAGATCAGAGTATGACATACACCGTGTGGCAACACCAGTCATACTAATACTGATCCAGACAATTCTTGTGAAAGGAGACCTGAGCCAGAAGGCAACTCTTTCAGTTTAACAGTTGTTTTATATTCCATCACTCATGGCCATGTGCTCTGGGTAGTGACTGAAAGAACAAGATTACTGACACAAGCGCCTGAAATTTGTTTCCTTTGTGGCTGTGAGTTCAAACAGGAGAGCCATTGTTCCTGGAGTCAAAATGGGCCAGCTGAGGTGCTTACGGTATCTGGTCAGGATGCCTCCTGGAAGACTTCCTTTGGCCATGTCCAGCTAAGAGGAGAATGTGGTGTATACCCAGAAATCACTGGATTATATGGCTTGGGTGTGTTTTGGGATGGCTCACAGTGAAAAAACATTGCCTGGGAGAAGGATGGATCCAATATCCAGCTTAACTTGTTACCACCACCACCAGATTTAGATTGTCTTGCCCTGCTAACCCCTGAAGTCAAGAGCTCCTCAACAAGAACAGCAGGTAAATCTTTTGTATTTATATAAAAACATTGTAGATCTGTTTGTATTGTATGCTTCTTTTTATTGCTGGTTTTGGAATTTGAATCTATTTTATTTCTTTTATGTCTTGTGGGAAACTGTATGTTCAGGATGGCACACTGTGTGGACATGGCTTTGGCAACCTGTGTGTCATGTGAGGACTGAATTGAGACTCTGTACACCAAGGAAAGTTTTAAAAGGTTTAGTGGAAGACAAGTTATTTACTGAGGACTGGAGTGGGGCTTGAGTTGTGGTTAACTCAGTGATAAACTGCTAGGAGCTCTGCGGGGAGGAGAGGAGATTGTTAGCTAACGCTGAGTCAAGCAGAGCAGGAATGATTAAGGTGTGGGAGAATGAGATCAGTCTTGTGAGCGAGAATGGTTTGGACCTGGACGGGGTTTTCCGAGGGCAGGCCAAATCCAGAGAGGTGCTGTGGAGGAGAGTGGGCAGGCAGGTGAGTGTTCCAGGTCAGTCCTTCTCTTATTGATTTCTGGTACCAACATAACCAAAAGCTGGAGATGAAGCAGCGCAGGACTCATCGGAGCAACAGAGTAGGAACCCAGCTGAGGGGCGATGTCTACACTAGAGCAGATGGAGCAACAATATTCATTCTCAGGAAACAAAATCAAGATTTCTAGTTAGGCCAGCCTGTGAATACAGTCTGGTGTAGATCTGCTGCCCATCCAGCATTCGAATGCTGCAGGGTTGATTGCATTAACTCTGTAAGAAGAACTGATCACAGAGCAACATTCCACCCACGGGTGGTGTCCATCGCTGCACCTGAAACTTAAAGGGATGTTAAAAAAGGACACAAAAGACAAAGAAGTATTCCACCTAAGCTGCTGGCAGTAAAGAACCAGCAGCCAGCCAGCAGCAGGTCCTTTTCCTTTTTTGTTATCATAAAATAATCATATCATATAGTTACTTATTCTGCTACTGTATTTCTGTTAGCATAATCGTAGCCTGCTAGCCTAAAGACTGCTAATTTGGATACATCATTAATTTATCTAGCAGTAAAACATCCAAAATGCCAGAAACACACAATAAACATGATTTGATAAAATAACTGCAAAAATTAAAAATTCACGTTCCCGCTGGTACTCAGTGGCATTACTTTATTAGTCTGAATGTCTGTAAACAGCAACAGACAAATCCTGCACAGAAAACCTGCCTGAAGTTACAAGACCATCATTTTATTTTCTGTGTTTTATGATGTATTTTATAGATCTTTTATGGATTTGAATTTGTTTTATTTTTAATATGTTTTTTAATGTGTTTATTTTTAGTGTTAAACAATTTCAAACTTATTGAAAAGTCAACTTTTATGTTTTAACTTGTGGACAACAACTAATCCAAATTAGAGTGACATGTTATTTTGATATAGTACATACAGCAGATATGGTGTACATGACACGTTCTTATTAATGCAAATTAATATTTGTTTGGCTGTGCAGTATCTGTCTGCATCTGTCTTTACATGCCTTGTTATTATGGTTACTATTTCATAATATTCAATATGAGCAATTGTTTATAGCTTATTAACTCTGTGAGGTCTAAGCTGTTATCAGTGATGATCCCAATGCAAAGCTTAACTTTAACAAAGATAATGTGTAGGTTTTTTTTTTTAAAGATTTTGATTGTTCACCCATGTCTTGGCAGTCAGGGAAAAAGAAAGTCAACTCTCTGATATGCATCAAAAAATATTCAGATTTTCTCCAAAAATATTTTACCTTTCCAGAAAAAATTGTGTTAGGGTAGGTTATTATCAATGATGACATCAATGATCAACCTCAGTGGGTTAATTCCATAAATTAATCATATTAACTGTTTGACACTCCCTGGTTTCTTTGGTCTGCAGAGAAACTCTGCTTTATTAAGCCATTTTTTATTCTCACCAAGAGATGGTGTAAAAACCATGTGGGCCGGACTTCTGTGGTGAAATGCACTGAGATGGCCATGTTTGCGGTATCCCTTGTTATATGCTACATATTTTTGGGACCATATTTCAAGTAGTCATTTCTTATTTAAAGAAATGCCAGGAAATAAAAGGAAAAGCAGAATAATGATGATGAATTGGCAGTATTTCTCATCATTTTAAAGAAAGCATATGGTAAATTAAAAGTAGTGAGGTCTTGTGACATGTTGGACCTTAATGCTAATCCCTCTGCCCTGCCCGTGAATGTACTGTCAATCGAAACCTCGACTGAAATCCATTGTGTTTCTACCCTCCACGTCCCTGATAAGCAGCACTCTTCTGAATTTACCCAGAGACTTGAATGGATGGCATTATACAAAGAAGCTTCCTCAATGCAAGTTAAGGTACGCAGAACAAAAGCCATTAATTGGATTCAAAGTTTTGTCCACGATTAAACTGTCTCACTGAGAACACTGGCTCGTACATTTCTGCTTGTCGCAGTCTCACCATTATAAAACATTTATTTGGAGGGAACACCACAAGTGCAAGTGTATGAAAATAATTACAGGGACAGAGCAGCAGCAGTGAAGAAGTGCAGTCCCTCACAGAGGACTTTTCCAATTAATTGACTTTAATGCAGCATAATGTGGTGTTTTCCTCTTCCCACTCTTCATAATGGCTGCCACCTGATTGCCATACAGTCAATTAAAACATAATATAAATTGACTCTTGCAGTGAGTGATTACGTTGCCCCAAGGCAATTGAACTTTGGAAAGCAGAGAATTGTAATCCATAATAATTTTTTTCTTCATTTCCCACTGTTACATTAATTTTGTTATATTTAATGGCATGCCTCTTGTTATAGTGAGTAGCTTATGGATGTTCATAATTATCTAGGTGTCTTGATTGTTCTATATATACTGTATGCACCACAGCAGCTATTTTGCCTGTAGTGCAAATGTGAACTGTCTCAGGATGTGTACGGCCACAACTGATCGGTGTAATAGCACCTGCTCATATGCACATTTTCCACACAAACCCCTCTGCTGGGGTTTTGTCTGTATTATCTGTTTGGCAGTGATTGAGTGTGGCAGTAAAAAGGCAGTGAGAAAGACACAAAGATGGGGGATGATGCCTGTGCAAAGAGCTGAGGTAATTTCCCTCGCCACCAACTCAACTCTGTCGTTTGTCAGCCACTGCTTGCGCCGCTGGCAGCTATTGTGCCAACCGCAGTCAATCATGCAGCTTATGAATCCAAGCTGCAGTCAATTGCCCTGCTGATGAATCCGAACAGCAGTCAATCGCTCAGTGTAGGAATCCATTGACACATCTGGCAATTCCAGCCAGTCACATGAATAGCTAGCGGCAGGACATCCTGGAGGCAGGCAGAGATTAATCGCAGCAAATACCTCACAGGAAAAAGCTGGCTCAGTTGGCCAAAATATTCACTATAATCAGTTCCTGTGTGAAATAAATAAGAAATAAAATAAGAAATCATGTGTTCAAACACTGAAACATACTGTTAAGATGAATTTTTAACAAAAATAGTCACACATTTTCATTTTACAGAGGTGATGCAGTTTGTGGTTCTGATACGGAGCATGAAAATACTGTACCGCAAACAGAATCGCTGCTAACGTCCCACCCTTGTCCGTAGCTGGACATCTTCCTATCCTATATATAGTGGATACTCTGGATATAATCAGAGTATATTTATAATAATTAATTATAACCTACTCTGCAAACCCAAATATTATGGAAAATGCGGCATCTTCCTGTTTGAGTGGAGACAGCCAGCAATGAAGACAGTTGAAGTGGACAGCATTCCTTGGTTTTTCAGTCTAACCCATTGCTGCAGTCAGAGGCAGTTCAAATGTGACCTCCCTGACATTGCTTTATCTATCCATCCATCTATTTTCTTCCACAATCTGGGTTGTGGGGGCAGCAGCCTAAGCAGAGAAACAGAGTCCTCCATCTCCCCAGCCACCTCCACCCAGGCCAGCAGAGATATAATCTCTCCAGCGTGAAGGGTCTGCCCCGGGTCCTCCTCCCGGTATTCATGCCCAGAACACCTCACCCAAGTGGCACCCAGGAAGCATCCTGATCAGATGCCCCAACCACCTCAACTGGCTCCTTTCAATGTGGAGGATCAGTGGCTCTACTTTGAGGCTGCACTCCTCACCCTATTTCTAGATTAGATTGGATTAATTAGATTAAACTTTGGGAGGGTTCCATCAGGGAAATTAAAGGAACAAAAGAGGCTAGCTACCCTTTGGAGGAAGCTCATTTCCGCTGCTTGTATTTGCGATTTTGTTCTTTTGGTCACTATCCAGAGCTCCTGACCATAGGTACTGTAGGAATATAGCTTGAACTCTTTTACACTCAACTCCGTCTTCACCATGATAGACCTGTCAGCATCTACATCACTGCAGACGCAGATTCAATATGCCTGTCGATCTCCCGTTCCCTTCTCCCATCACTCGAAAATAAGACCCTGAGATACTTGAACTACTCCACCTGGGGCAGCAACTCATTCCTGAGCCGGAGTGCACACTCCACCCTTTTCCGGCTGAGGACCATGGCCTCAGATATAGAGGTGCTGATTCTCATGCCATCCACATCACACTCGGCTGCGAACTGTTCCACTGTGAGCTGGAGGCCACCACCTGATGAAGCCAACAGGACCACATCATCACCCGACACACACTCTACCCGACCCCTACGACGCTTCCTGTGGGTGGTGGCCGGGACTTACTGGTTTTGTTGCTGTATACTGGTGTAACAGGTGGTATCATAAGGGGTCGCACTTTCCCTGGGTCTGGACCTTAATGAAAGGGAAGCTGGCAGTGTGGTTGGGGAGCGCCAGTTTCTGGTGGATTGCCAGGTAGTTGTTTGGCTCCACATGCCTGTGCATGCGATTGCGGAAGGTTTTTAGAATTGTGTATTTTTTAACATAGTCGTGTGTATGTTGATGTGTAGCGTGTATTTTTTTAACAGGGCTGCACGATTTTATATTGATGAAGTGGGATTGCCTGGGTGTGGGATTCGATGCTACAGGGCCGCACTCCACACTGTGCAGTGTTCGTTATGACGGGGTGTGGGTGTATTGGACACTACAGGTATGCAGTGATTTTTAGTTGTTTTTAGATTGTTTAGAATAAAGTATTTATTTAGTAATTCTTGTGTGTTGTGTTTTGTACAGTGTATCACTGTTTGCCTGCTGTTCTTCTGGGTTTGTTTTTTTTCTTTTTTTTGGTTAGTCTGCCCAGCGTCGGACTGTGTTCCTTTTTGGTGTATGCGTGTGGGCGGACTAACTAATTTTACATATTGTTTGTTTGTATGTCTCGTATTGTCCCATGGGTCACTTCCCTGTTAGGCTAACATTCCATATTACTGGTCATCATAACTCTAAACTTAGATTCAGTGTGCAGTGTTACCTTGGTTGTTTGCATGCGAATTGAGTGCAGTGACGAGAAGTGCATCGTTTGGGTTTGCAGTGTTTTATGCGTGTTTGTCCTCTTGACGTGGAGTGTTGTTTTCAGGGCAAATGTTATTTGATGTACAGTGAATGGAAAAAGTTTATAAGGGAAACCCACTATTTGTGTCACAATAAATGATTATTATAAATTGCATTTATCTTGCTTTTTATTCATCCGTTTTGCTGTAATACTGGCACAAAATGGCGCTATACTGTACATCCTCTAAAAACACTCATGGATAGAATTCAACCTATAGCACATTTTTTACAACAGGGCTCCATGGCATAAATTAGCCTTTGCATGTGTAGTGTTTAGTCTAATCTTCTGGGATACTGAGCCGGTCAGTTAACCCTTGATTTATCACTGCCCCACTCAACAGTCACGTACTTATGGTAAGTCAAAGTGCATTTGATCAGATGTTTCAGCAGCAGCTTTAACCAGCTTTTCACAGCAAGTAAGGGCAAGTAACTGGTGCACGGGTGCTCATCACAGCTGTTAAAGGGTTATTAAGCAACAGAGGGGTTTGTTAATCAGTTTCAGCCACTTTGGTGTTAATGAAACTAACACCAGGTGCACTAGAGGGGCAACAATGAGACACCCACTTAAACAGGAAAGGTTTCAGAGGTGAAGGCCACTCAAATTTTGATACATAAACAGGTCCTTCTCAAAAAATTAGCATATTGTGATAAAGTTCATTATTTTCCATAATGTAGTGATAAAAATTAAACTTTCATATATTTTAG
>VOQJ01043217.1:0-10940 GCA_015052665.1 Apistogramma diplotaenia
GTAATGTGACAGTAATGTGACAGTAATGTGACAGAAATGTAACAGTA
Source organism: Apistogramma diplotaenia (assembly GCA_015052665.1). Lineage (NCBI taxonomy): Eukaryota > Metazoa > Chordata > Actinopteri > Cichliformes > Cichlidae > Apistogramma > Apistogramma diplotaenia. The sequence continues at coordinate 48 of VOQJ01043217.1, forward strand.
ATGTGACAGTAATGTGTCAGTAATGTGACAGTAATGTTACAGTAATGTGACAGTAATGTGTCAGTAATGTGACAGTAATGTTACAGTAATGTGACAGTAATGTGTCAGTAATGTGTCAGTAATGTGACAGTAATGTGACAGTAATGTGACAGTAATGTAACAGTAATGTGACAGTAATGTGACAGTAATGTGACAGTAATGTTACAGTGATGTGACAGTAATGTTACAGTGATGTGTCAGTGATGTGTCAGTAATGTGTTAGTAATGTGACAGTAATGTGTCAGTAATGTGACAGTAATGTTACAGTAATGTGACAGTGATGTGTCAGTAATGTGTCAGTAATGTGACAGTAATGTGACAGTAATGTGACAGTAATGTAACAGTAATGTGACAGTAATGTAACAGTAATGTGACAGTAATGTGACAGTAATGTAACAGTAATGTGACAGTAATGTGACAGTAATGTGACAGTAATGTGACCCATAAACACTGAAAATAGACCAGTGAAAGTTGACAGATACTTTTCTGCCTTTGTGGCTGAAAGAAAACGCAGCATCTCTCACGTTGCTGAAACGGTGAGCTTCCTCTCACAGGGCTGTGTGTGTGTGTGTGTGTGTGTGTGTGTGTGTGTGTGTGTGTGTGTGTGTGTGTGTGTGTGTGTGTGTGTGCAGATAAAGTACCATGAAGATTTTGAGAAGAGCAAGATTCGAAGTGATGCACCCCCTCCGGAAAATAGACAAGGTGAGACAGATTCTGGTACAGTCACTTAATTAAGCTTTAAATATGTGTATCAACTGTGTGTGTGTGTGTGTGTGTGTGTGTAGACTATGTGGAGCAGCCAGCCAACCCTGAAAGAGTCAGTCAGCCTTCTGGACAAATGTGTACTGCTGCTGTAGCACCACACAGTGGAGGGGTAAGGACAATACATATGCCCAGAAGTATGTGGACACATAGGTTGTGTTCTGGTCTTCATGCTGCTGCTACAACAGCCCATCCAGTCATGTGGAGGAGCTTCAGTGCGGCCCAGCAGGAAGGCCGACGTGCATCCTTGCATGAGGTTGTGGAAGCTTCACCAGACTAGAACCCGGGTTTCTTTGGAGGTGATTGTGTGAAAAAATATGACAAAACACAAACTGTCGCCACAAAATTATATGATTTTTTACAGGTTTAATACTGAGCCTAAAGTCTTTATTTCAGATCATGAAAAATAGTCCCAGACTTCAGTAGTTTAAAGGTGTCCACATACTTTGGGCCACACAGCATGGCTGTGTTTGTGTGCTGTTCTTTAAAAAGTGTTTGTTGCATGTGAACGTATTAATGTTTGCATTCTGACTCTGTTACAGTGGGTTTGTTACCTTTATAGCAACTGAAAATATCTTCTGTTTTCACTGTTCCTGGATCAGTTACAGCCTGTTAACTCAGATCATGTGACATCAGAAAGTCCAGCGGCAGCTTTAATTAATTATGAGCTCAGTAAGCTCTGCTGATTAATGTTAAACTTGTGTTATGTTTGTTTTTCCTGCAGGGAAATTCAATGCAAATGATTCTGCTTCGACTCTGCATTGCTCTTTATGTTATCTACTGTATCAGCGTGCACGAGTGCCTCTGTTTATTCATCTCTTCTGTGTGTTTGCACTCATTCAGAAGCGCTATCGGGCCATGTACAGCTACACGGCAGCTGAGGCCGATGAAGTGTCTCTGCAGGAAGGCGATGTGATTTCAGAGGTGGAGCCGATAGACGAGGGCTGGATGTTCGGCTGTAACCAGCGCACGGGGCAGCGGGGCATGCTTCCTGCTAACTATGTGCGACCTGTGTGAGACTGACATGAAGGAGCCCACACCTGCTGCCCCCCAACACCTGCTGCCCCCCAACACCTGCTGCCCCCCACACCTGCAGTCAGGCTTCTTTTTGCAAATGAAAGCTTCCTGATTTTGCTTTGCTGTTTTTCATTAATGTAATTTTTAAATACGAACGAAGGGGCTCTGCTCATGGTTTCTTTGACTTCCATGAAGAGTAATGATACTAACAGATTTATGTTTGTAATAAAGTCAAGGGGGGGGGGCACAAGACGAAACAAATTCACAATAAAAGCATTAAATTCATCCAAAGATTTACTTCATATAATCATTTCAATCTCTTTTGGGCAACATTTGGCTGTTTTTCAGTGGACTGTAATACAGTGTATTTATAGCCACATTCACAGAGCAAATGAAATGTAGACTAGTGCACATGTGCAGAACAGGCAGGATGTTACAGCTTCCTCATCCACACTAAACAGTTATAAACTGTCTCCAGAGCTGCTGGTTTTCATGAGTTAACTGCTGTAAGAGACCTGTGACACCGATATTTAGGTCCAATTCATTTCACCTCACAGCATAATGTTGGCTTTGATATGATTAAGACTATCAATGATGATTGAAGACGTATGAAAGTGAAATATTCTATAGGGTGTTAAAGTTGAAGACGTTTCCCTTTTTTATCTTTTATAAAATGAGAAAATAATATATTGCATCAAAACCTTTAATGAACATCAAATAAACAAACTGCACAACACGAAAATCACTAAATCGAATACAGAGATTTAATTTAAAATTAAGTTAAAAAGTATCTTTAGCACCATTTCTTAGTCATTATAAAAACATTTGCAACATAAAATGAAGCAGTTCAGTGACTTTAAGAAAAAAACTTGATTCTCTTCTCAAGTTTCCTTCGTAGCTTTGATGGCAGCCAGCTGAGCTGCATCCTGAAGAGCTCCGACCTTCGTCCTACGAGGTCCTCACACAGCCTGCAGAAGAGCAAAGTGTGAAATAATGTTTGGTGGAAGCAGCCATCAGACGTGTGATCATAAAGGATGGGCTCGGTCAGGCGTCGGTCAGTGATGCTCAGCTGGTAGTGAGGAGGACCCTCTGGACCATCACGCCAGCAGCAGCCTGAACTGCTGAGATCAAAGGAGCCATCTTTGCAGCTTATTCACATCAAATTGATCATCCGAACGTCAGGAATCGAGACTCATCAGACCAGATGAAGGTTTTCCAATCTTCGCTTCTCCAGTTTTGTTGAGACCATGAAAGCTGTTCTTAGCCAACAGGAGCAGCACCTGGTGCAGCCCTCGCCGGCCCCCGGGGGCCGCCCTCGCCGGCCTTCAGAGCAACTCTTCTGCAAACCCCCCTGAACAGCCTTTTTATCAGCAACAACCAGGCACTTAAATCACCTTTCTTCCCCATTCTGATGCTCCCTTTAAATGTTGTGCCTCTGTATGTGTAATGCCAAGGTTAAGCTCATTAGTCTAGCACCTGTCCACAGGGGTACACAGCTCAGTGAGACAGAAATGGTTTTAAGTGTTTAAGGAATCTGTGGACTTAAACTGCACACGGTGGTACCAGGAAATGCATGCGGACAGCCACAAAAACAGGAAGTACGAAAGCCACATTATAGGCTAAAAAGCTGAACTACGCAGTCAGAGCTGGTGTTCATACCTGCAGAGGGAGTACGGCTGAGTCTGAAAGAGGAGTACGTCTTTGCAGTGATGTGGTGATGGAAGCCTCAGAACAGCCATCTGACAACAGGAAACAATCACTAACAATATTTTCTTTCTAATAAGGTTACAATTAAGTGCATTTGATTAGCCACCTGCTTGATTCCCATAGAAGCTGTAAAGGTGCTGCTGTTTACCTCGTTTTCAGGAGGTTATTTTCCTCCAGGTGTTTCACATGTGAATCCTTACAACATTAAACTCTGAGCCCATAGACTACTTGTGCTTTCTCTATGGAACACTTGTGGTTAAAGGTTCTTGACTTGGTAAATGAAGGAATGGGTTTAAAGATCACGCCACAGAAGACCTGAGAAAAATAGAATACGCCAACATTTAGAACATACCGAGTCCACAATGATGCAGAGGTTGCTGCTCCCCCCAAACACCACAACATCACGGTCCCTCCCCAGGCATGCTGAGTGAAAGACTCTGAAGAGGAAATAAAGAGGAAATCTCATTCAGGTTTAACACAGATTTCTCTTCAACTTTGTGCATTTTGGGTTCAGAGGAAGGGTTAGGGTTAGGCCATTTATGTGAGACAGTAATTTGAACATGCGTGACTGACCTGGGCTTGTCTCTGTGTGGGTGCGTCACCTCGGCCCACTCTCTGGTCACCGTGTTAAACTGCCAGGCGTCGTCTGAAAGAAAGAAGCTCACGATTGGCTTTCTCAGACCGTTTATTCATTTTCATTCATAACAACCAAAGAATGATGAAGGCTCACACAATCTCACCAAGGTGGGGTTTGTTAATATGTCAAGTAGATATTTGCTTTTGGACAAATCAGATCATAAAATAACTTCATTTTCTGTCTTTGTGGTTGCTTTACATGGCATTTATCTTAGTTCTCAGACTCACTTAAAGTTTCTCCCTTTGTGCTAAAGCCCCCGTACATGAAGAGCGTGTGAGCTGACGTGGGCGTCACGCTGTGCCACGAACGGCCCACAGGTGCCAAAGCCGGGGAAACGTCACTGAGAACAAGCAGAAACGGGGTTCAATAAGCCACTGAGGACAAACACTAACTAGTGTACGTGCGCAAGAGTCAAGGAAACTTTACAGCTTGCTCCAGGTCCAGGTCTCCAGGTCCAAGCAGAACATGTCCAACCCTGCTGCTTCCTGCAAATGGAAACTCATATTTGTTAGCTTTGTTCTTGCTGGAGGCGGTGTAGTGCTGCAAGTTACTGTGCAAACTCAGTACTGTGAATTAGACAAATACGAGGTGCAATCATGTGATCGAAGCTGCGCAGCTCCTGACTGGTTACTTTGTAGCTGCTGTAAAGAAGAACCCAGTGAGACTCTGACTCCCTCCTGAATGTTGGCTGTAATGCACTCAATTAACTTCACGTTGGACAGCAGTTAAACCCATGAATCTCCAGGTGACCTCCAGGTGACCTCCCCAATGATGGCCACTTAAAGAAGAGTTCGTTAGCAGCCTGCGAGAGGGCCTTATGATTCATGCTTCCTGTGATACATTAGAGCTTCACTCACACCTGTGCAGAGTGAAGCTACATTTGCTCTGTTTGGCTCTTTACAGTGAAGGCGGCACACGCTTCTGTGTGTTTAGCTCTCCGACATATACAGTAGGCCTTTAATAGCTTTGGTGCCTGAACCTGGATTTAAGGCCAATGTTTCGTCCTTTTTACTGTATGAACAACAAGTCAGTCTGAGGTCAGAACAGGACTTTGTGAAGAGCTGCAAGGACACAAACTAAAGGGAGATCTGCCAAATGTTGGCATTTCATTTCCCTCAAAGTAGGATTTTTACAGTTATGAAAGTGAGTAGTAATCACACTACATGGCCAACAGAACATTATATGTATTGCTGAGCATTAATCTGTTGTCTTTACAGACTCCACTTTTCTCAGGTCTTAATGCCAAACTGCATCTGTGATTAACTGTAAGATAATAAGCTCCCACCTCATCCCACAGAGGGTGGATGGAGGCTTCTGTGCAGGGCAGACAAATTTCTCCACACCAAAGGAGAAAACCATTTTCATAAAGGATGCATGAAGGAGCGTGACGTCACAACAGGAAAGGGCCTTCCCCACACTGCTCCCACAACGTTGGAGGCAGAGTCTAAAATTATACTTCAGCATTAAAATTTCCCTTTGAGCACGACTTGGAACAAAAAGCAGATCAACCAATCCAAACAGCTTGCGTGCGAGGGTGTCCACATACTTTTGGCTGTTTATGGTTCAGCAGCTCAGAGAAGTGAACTCACCACACCGCCGCTCACGTAGCCTTTGCTCCCCAGCAGGGCGCTGGCATGGCAGCCTCGGGGGGGCGGAGCAGAGCCCTGGACAGAAACATTGATATGAAACATTTGTATTAAAAGTTTGAGACTTTTCGGGCTGACACATGTTGATGTGAGCAGTCAGAAGGAATATGGGGGGCTGCACTGAAGCATGTTGCTGCTGCAAAGGAACGACTCCAAAGGCTCAACGCTGACCTGCACCTGCCTGTGTGATCATCATGGTGTATGAGGGAATGTGTGACTTCATCTTTGCTGTTTTAACTTTTGGTTTATTGAGCTCGTTTGTGTTTAACAGCTGAGCTTTGTTTTTGTCTTAGTTTTATCTGCATTTTTATCCCACAAACATCCCCGTTAGCTGTTAGCTGTGCCTGAAGCCTCAGACAGCAGCTTTACAGACCCTCAGTCCTACTGTAGTAAAAACCATCATTGTTCCACTCACTAGAGTCTCCGGCATGCTCCATGTGGCCGTGAGTGTGTCAAACACACACACCTCACTGTTCCATCCTTTGCACAGTGTTACTTCATTTTCAGCTCTTGACTGAAAAGAAAAATTGGATCATCAGTAACAAGGATTAACCAATAACGGCTGAGGTCTCCATCAAGGTGACATCTACCCAGGACATCTCCTCCAAAACGAAGCGGGACGACGATGTGTTCTGTAACTCCCTCAGAGTCTTGCATCCATATCCACCAAAGTAGATTAATCTGCACAGAGACAAACAGCTGATTAACAAAGGAAACCACCTGGAACCATTTGTGTTCAGAATCCCTCAAATAACCCCAAGAACGGCTGCTGGAGCTGCCGTCCTTCATGGTGACCGACCTGCGTCTGTGGACCCAGCAGGAGTGTTTGTTGCGAGGTGAGGGCGTCGTTCCCGTCGTGTCGGTCACTTTCTTCCACGTGCAGCACGGCTCAGAGAGGTCAACGCTGAACATCTACAAACAGAATTAAATTACTGGACCAAACAGGAGATCTACACTCGCTGGCTGCTTCACTGGGGACATGCAACATCGAATCAGCCAATCACATGGCAGCAGCTCAGAGCTGATGACCTGCTGAAGTTCACACTGACCATGAGAACCAGACAGGCTGGTCTGAGTGTTTCACAAACTTCTGATCTGCTGGGATTTCCCACAAATCCATCTCCATGGAAGATGGTCCGAAAAAGAGTAAATATCCAGTCAGCAGCAGCTGTGTATGACGAAGTCTCTTGTTCATGGACCAGAGAACAGGCCAGACTGCTTCAACAGGAAGGCAAGAGCAACTCAATGAATCTTTGCTACCAAGGCACACGTCAGATGGGCCACAGAAGACCACAGCAGGTCCTGTCAGCTAACAGCAGGACACCGAGGCTACGATCTGCACAGGCAGTTTGAGTCTGGAGTTGTGCTGTAGCACAAACAAGAAGAAAGCCTGGATCCATCCTACCTCATTTCAGCAGTCCAGGTGCTGCTGTTGTTCTGGCCCTTATTACCAACTGAACATCACTGAAACAGCACACACCTGAGTGCTGTCGCTGGCCACGTCCATCCTCTGATCATGTGTGATGCTGCTTCAGGTAAAATAACGCACCACGGCACAAAGTTCACATCCTCTCAAACTGGTTCTTGAACATGAAGTTCGCTGTGCTCAAATGGCCTCCAGATCCCAGCACAGCCCCTATGGCAGGATGGGGGACTGGCAGCAAACGTGTGACATCATCATCTCGATGTTTCCAGCACCTTGTTGAATTGATGGCATGAAAAGTTCAGGCAGGCAAACAGAGACCCAACCGGGCACTAAACTGCTTCAGTGCTCGAAGTTAAAGCTTCATCTTTAATGGAGGCTCCAGTCTATTGTTTGTATTTTATTGTCAACACTGAAGCACAAACTCGTCACTGTAGGATCTTCATGCACCGTCTCATGTTTAAAGGCTTCTACAGTGCTTCGCGTCAAAGAGTTACAGGCCAGATGATCAAGCTGGACCATCTCCAGTACACAGAGGCTGGTATGAGCCTGGCAGAACAGCATTTCTGGACTAAACACACACTGTGCTTGGAATAATACACAAGACAAACTTCATTTGGAGACCATAGCCAAAATCAAAACGCCAAAGTCAAAACAAACTATGTAATTGTCTTAAATAATCTCCTTCATGTCTCTGTACACAGGGACGTGCAGACGAGCTGCTGTCTGACAGGAAACGACACCATGAGGATGGTGATGATCACCGAGCCTCCACATCGGTGACGCTCACCACAAACAAACAGGTTCTTCTTCAGCCTGGTTACAACAATGAGTCACACAGCTGAGCCTGATTTCCAAAAAGGCAGAAAACTAGTTTTACAGCTGCATCTGGAACATCAACATAAATCATAGTACTGCTCCATCCGTGCTGCTGCTGGGGCGGAGGTGTGCACACTGCTCTCTGCAGGTGGACGGGCAGTCATGCACGTTTGCCTTCTGACTACTGCACATGTCAGTGAAAGATATTTTTATTGTTTTGTTTGTTCTTTCGCAGGCGGGCGGCGTTCTGCTGAATTAGCTACTAAAGTCCAGAACAACAGTGGTTCTTCAGATGGTTCTGGTTTTGGACCAAACTGGAGACAAACTAATAGAAAGGCTAAAATGATTTTGCATGCAACAGAATTTTTTTAAGTTTCTTGAATTTGCCGACACTCACTGTGGCTCAAGTGGAAAAGCTCCAGAAATCAAAGCTAAATGGAAGAAAAGACTAAAAGATTAGAAAACAAGTGACAAAAGATGGCTGTTGTACGTGCAGCCCTTTTTCCTGCAACCACCATTAAAGCTTTACTGGGAAACAGCTGGAGGTCCTTCATCATCCACCTGATCAGCAGGTGTTGCTGCTCCATCCACCACTCATCCAACTGCTCGATTAATCGCAGTAGTTGGATGAGTGGTGGGACACCCCGACCCGGCCGTGGGACACCCTTAACAGAGCTGCCTGTAAGGAACTCTTCGTTAGTCCTTCTGTGTTTTGGCTTCGCCTTTGTGGGAGAAACAATGAGCAGCTGTAATCTGCTGTTTATCTGTCACTTAAACCATTTTAGGATCTGTGAGGATGCTTTGAATATGGAAAACCTTAGAAATGAAAGAGGACGTTTCATGTGGAAGTTTGCTTAATAAGAGTTCATCTTTCATCATGGCAGCGTCTCACCTGGTTGGAGTAGCCAGCTGCTTCATATCCTCCAAAGATGTAGAGCTCAGTGCTGATGTTAGCGCCGCAGAAGCTCGACAGGTCCGGGGGGATGTCTCCGGTCATCCGTCTCTGCTCCCTGCAACAGAAAAACAGCTGTAAGACACACGAAGGTGAAGCCGTGTGACACAAAGCAGCACTGGCAGGCTGACGGTGGTCCAGCTAAACCTGACTCGGTGAAACAAAAGGCTGTTTGCGTCTGTCCCCCCCTCAGGGTCACTGTGGTCCTCTTACCACTCCCCGCTGTCTAAGTCACAGAGCCAGGTCTCATCAGCGGGCAGCACGACGTCCTGTCCAGCAGCTACCTGTGAGGAGCAAAGGTGAAGTTGATCTACAGGGGCCTGCAGACGGACTCCTGCAGGTAGAAACATGTTTCCCAGCTTCAACATGAAGTCCCGAACCAAACTAATGTTCACTTTCATGTCTTACACAAAGGCTCATCGATCCCGGTGCGTCTTCCCCGCGTTCGGGGATCAAACAGTCCCCTTATCAGCTCCAGCATGCTGACGGGCTTCACACCGCCATCAAAAGCAGTCATTTCTTTAGCCTCTAATCTCCACAACAGAAACAGCACAGGGACACACGGAGGTCCGTGAAGCAGTCACAGGTGATTTTTGACACGTGGCTCCTGGCAGAGACACCTGCACAGGTAGCTTCTTACCTGGTAACCTCCCCACACATACAGCGTGTTGTTGTCTATGAAGGCGGTGTGGCTGCTCCTCTCCAGCGGACTCTGAGCAGCATCCATCCCGGGCTGCGACGCTCCTGCGCGGAGCAGCTGAAGGCGGTTATAAAGCTCAGGTGACCGCTGCGGAGCTCCTGATCCCGGGGAAGAGCGTCTGGATTGGAGGCCTGACTTACTCCTCCCATCAGCGCGACGGAAACGTTTCCCCAAGCAGACCACATCCGCTGAGCTTTGAAGACCTAATTACTGCTGATTGGTTTCTGCAGCTTACAAAGTAAAACACGCTCCGAAGCATAAAGCAAAGCGTCCCGCGGTTTGTTATCCTCATAAACAGCTGCTGTTATACATCAGACTGCTCCACTTTGGTGAGACCAACTTTAAAAGGTGGAGACATTAACATTTCTACCAGAGACACACCTGAATAAGGTGAAACAGGTGAGTCCCTCACTGCAGCACAGTCGTAATGTCGAACCGAGGCGCCTTTAACCGCAGTCACATGCAGTCGTGTGTGATCGGCCTCTGTGGAGCAAATGCTGCCCACTCTCCTCCACAGCAGTGGATCTGCTGCGTGACCCAGTTCAGGCCGAGCTTCAGCTGCTGGCCTCACTTTGGCATCGGGAGTTCATAGTCAGCTCCTGTGAATTTCATGGTCAGCTCCTGTGACGGAGGGCCTGTGCTTTTGGGTTTATCTGTATGAACAGAACCCGGAGTGACAACAACAGACACCAGAATCAAACCACCGACATTTATTTCAATATGGTCATTCATACATAATGGAAAGAAATAAATATGAGGAAACGACAGTACGGCTTTCCCTTGGCAGCTGATGTGTTCTGCATATAGCAGGAGTTCGTTTGTGCTCTCAGGCTCAGAGGAACATTATGATCCTCAGAGTGAAAAAGGGAAACAAAGAGCTGGTTTGTAGTTGATGTGGCTGCAGATATTACAGCTAAATCCAGCTGAAGTATCCATTTAACAGTCATATGAGTGCAAACATGCAAATTATGTTTAAACTTTACATCTTCATTTTTAATGTTTTTGCCACACTCATTACTTCCTCCGATGCATGAATGAGCAGCATTAACAAACACCTGATTAATCAACATGTTTAATCACATTTGACCTGGAGTGAACAAAGAAACGTTCCCCAAAGCGCTCACATTTACGCCGAACACTTAATGCATCAGTAACTTTTTATTGGGGGGGGGGGGCCCAAAGGGACATATG
>VOQJ01043218.1:0-13871 GCA_015052665.1 Apistogramma diplotaenia
GCTTGTATCTGAGTGAGCGTGGATCCGCCCTGACTTCCGCGTTTAGATTAAACGTCTGCAAGTGTGCGTTGATTGGATGTTTTCCCAACTCGTCCCGCACTTTCACAAAATTAAATATGTTCTGGTTGGATGTCGTCCTCGCCGAGCATTTACGTCTCGTTTTTGTTCATCAACGAAAAATCGGATTAATTTTCGTCTAGTTCTCGTCATTTCCTGTAGTTTGTGGATAGTTATCGTTACGTTTTCGTCATGGAAAAAAGGTTCGTTGACCAAGACTATGACGAAAATATTTCGTCAACGAAATTAACACTGGTGTGCTGAAGCATCGAGAGTTCCTTTCACTGGAGTTCGGCGGCGGCGTGCTTTACACCACAGCAGAAAGTTGGTGACCTGTGTGCACCTCAGCATTCGCTGACCCCACTGGGATTTAACATGTCCTACCACTTCACTGACTCATTGACTGAGTTGCTGCTGTTTACAGTTGCTTCCACTTTGTTGTAACACCCCTAACTGCTGACTGTGGAATATTAAGTAGCCAAAATGTTTCACAGCATCCTATCACGGTACCACACTGTAAGTCATTGTGTATTCATTGAATTTTGTGGATATCTATATATTTGTTCAGTAAAGTGTAACGGTAAGCATCGGTCTTCCTGCTTTGTTTGGTTAGTCTCCTGACACAGGCAGTGTGAGGTTGTTAAAAAAATTCAATTTTGTAAACAATATTGGTCCATATTTAATGGATCAGATTTTCTCTGCATGCATCTGTGCAGGATTTTATGACTGCCTTGCTTATTGCTGTCCGGTGCGTATTGAAGCCTGTAGCACTTTCATATTCACACATAAATCTTTTATTAAATGCATTACTCTTTCTTTATGTCAGTCCAGTTAAGTGAGACTGTGCAGTCATTTTTCAAGTCCTGCAGGGGGCTGCAGGTATATAACAAAGGTGTATAGCAACATTTTTATTAAATATTACAAGGTGTATTTAAAGAAAAAAGATGTCAACCTACAGTATGTTTTAATAAAAAGGAATGCAGTTGTGTGCCCTTTATACAGTATTAGTTAAATACATGCTCCTTTTGATCTCGATGCCAGGAACATGTCAGAAAAGGTTGTTACAGAGGCATGTTTCCTGCTGCGTTGCATCTTGGGTGACTAGACCCAACAACCTAAATGAGGGACCAAGAGCTGCTAGGTGTGACAAATATGTGGCCCTTGGTGCTGGGAGGTTGTGTATCTGACCTAAAGAAAATAAACTGGGTTAGTGTGGACAAGAATCTCTCCATAATCTCTCACTTGGCAAATGCACAACTTCAAAAATGAAAACACTTGATCATTTGACCATGATCGAGTGTTGTCTTTATTCCAGTTAAACTGAAGGGGATATCGATGCTCTACCGTTAACCGTCCTGGTTAGCATGATGACACCTACAGCCTTTTCAGGGTGCACATGTACTGTAGTCCAGCGCCTTCACGATGGCACATCCATACATGCCGTTCCAAGAAGGTTCACTGTGTCTTGGAGCACAGGCTCAAGAGTCTGCAACAACATCCAGCATGACTGGATGTGACAGTGGGTTAGAGACTGTGTTGGGAGGCATGTCCTTGGAGGATCACAAAAACTTCCATGTGTTGGTACTCTGATTGCAGTTGGGTGTCAGGATGAAACCCAGAGACCCACTGTCAGAGCTGATACTAGCTTAGTGAGCCTGGGGTTCCTCCTGGCCTCATGTGGCCAGAGTGTCTAGACAGTTCCTGGATGCATTGATGTCACTGGGTTCACGTCTGGGTAATTGCTCTCAACTGGTGACCTACAGAGCATTATGTATCAATGCATCTGACACTTTCAATGTTGACTTTCTGTATGATTTTTGAATCCTGCCTTCAGTGTTGATGGTTTTCACTGAGAATTGCGTCATCATTTTTGCTCTGTGAATTCCACAGTCCATGTCGGTAAAGATTTTCAGGATTTTGTTGCATGAAATATTCAAGCTATGTATGATTTAAGTGTTCCCTTCATTTTTTTTTTTGGGGAGTACTATAAAATAAGCATAAAGCAAGCTCTGGTGGTTGTTCAAAGTCTTCTTACACTCATTTATTCCCTTTTTCTGTGCCAGTAATGGTCAAAGCTATGATTATAGCCATTTTCACTGGTACTCATCAGTAGCTGTAGATCAGCATATCTCTTCTTGAGCCACACTTCTTGTGAGAATCACACACATCGTCACTTCTGTCCCTTGCAGAATTACTCATAAGTAGTCTTTATTGTGAGACATTTCATTTTCATCATACTCAGGCTGCTAGCCAGCGGTTGATCGGCCGGCGTTGCGCCGGGCTGAGGATTTCACCGGCTCAGCGGTTAGCATTAGCATTAGCTAATGCTAACACCCCGCACGCACGCGCCGTGCTGAAAATTTTTTCTGGTTCGAAGCCTGATACTGATAGTCACGGCAGCAGAACCAGTGTGTTAACATGCATATGAACCATGTAGAGTCCTGGTTACTTTAGTTGCATCACCTCTTTAACAGTACTTTCTGTTTGGGAACTGTAGTGTCTGATTGCTGTGGTTTTGAAAGTAAATTGTTTCATGCACACGGGGTTTCAGCTCCTCAGCAGTTCAGTGTTTTGGTTTGTTTTTTCCCCTCCCTTTTGTTAATGCAGCACAATGTTTAAACACACTGTTGCTATGGAGCCATGATATTGTGGTTTAGAGTTGTTTTGCTGAATAAGCAAGGGTCTCCCTGCAAGATGCATCCTTTGTTCCATGTGCTCCATGTCTGGCTGTGCAGCTGACTGGCTGCTTCTACATCATCAGATGCTGCATTCACATCTAATCCCCTTAAGAAACAACCCATATGCCAGTTTTGATGAATTTCAGCGCGGTCATGCTGGTATCAGGCCCGTCAGCACATGTTAATGGACTGTATCAGAGGCTGTTCGGTGGCCCTAATAGTTTCAGAAACTTCACATCAAGCCAATAGCAAAAGCCGGCATGTCAGGAGCCGAGTTGGCTTCCAGCTGCTTACTTATCTTCCTCCCTTTTTATCTCTTCAACTTCTATATAGACGTGTTAGCCAAATGCCTTTCTCATTATGCAGTGGGATGTTCCCCAAAAAGGCCCAGATGCCCAGTGAACCTCTGTGAAGAAGAGCGCTGGAATAAATCAAAGAGCAGCATCAATTTGAGCATAAGCAATGTTTAGTGTTTTACTTGCCTCTGGGGGATCTAGCCTTTTGATATTAAATAACAGCATGCAAGGAAAACCTGGAGAGTTCTCAGACAACCACTTTAACACAGCAGTCAGTGTGAACAGCTGCATTTGTCTTGTCTATATCCTTGGCCTGCAGCTTTATGGGGGTGACGGAACAATTTTAAAATATAGCCAGTTCACAATAAGGGACGATTTAATGAGCAGTGGAAAAGTAAACAGATTGTAGATTCTCTGAGATATTTGTACAGATGAGAGTTGGCAACAGCCTCAAGATGACTGTGGAAACAAACTGCCCCAGAGTCCCGTTGGCAATAGCGTTAAGCCACAGTTGGCAGAATATAACCCATCAACAGATTTGTTGGATTTTTTTTTCTTTGTGAGCGGCAGTCTGAAAAAGAAACCTAAGATGTGTGTGTGTGTGTGTGTGTGTGTGTGTGTGTGTGTGTGTGTGTGCTGTATTTACAAAATGCTTGTTCGTAGTCATTTACAGTCACGTTTTGATTTTTAGCTCTTCAGAAAACCTCACTCTTCCTGCCTTTTGTGCTTCAGCAAAATATTTCATTTGTTTCACACCTCTTTTTTAGTCCCTGCTTTTTTAGGGGAAAGCTATTTTTATCATGCAGAAACCATTGAACAGATTCAAAGGCAGTTTTAAACAGGCACTGTTTAGTAGCTCTTGTTGCTCAGCCTTCCATGCAAGCACGGCTGAAGCTCAGCTCAATGCTAAACTGTAATGGGCTAACAAACGCCTAAATTTAATCTGTGCAGAGTAGCTTGCAAAAGGTTTTTCGCGTGCATGTAAAAGTACAAGTGTAAACATCTGAGATCTGCTTTAGCAAACTCAAAGTGCTGATGATGACCAGGCCGAAATCAAAGGAGTGCCTTGAAACAGGATATTGGTCTCTGCAGGCAGCCTCCAGTTGAGCTGAAAAAATATCAAAACTCTTCTTTGGTGCAGGGTATTCCAATGAGTAAGTGATTCTTTGAAATATTAAATCCAAATTGAAAAATGCATTAATGCCCACTCATGGTATTTATTTAGTATTCAGCTTGATGAGCAGATGTATTGATGTCTAAATTGCAGTTTCACATCTTTTAGTTCCCTGCTGTGGGGCTACATTTGGTTTAAACGTGTCTACATGTGTTCCTTTTTTGGATGATCACTTATTTCATTCCCATTACAGATACTTTGACTTCTCATCAGTCTGCCTTTTGTAAGAAAACACCCAGCTTTATAGGGAACATGCCTACAATTGCACTTCCCCGCCATCATCAACTTATCTGTCTAGTTTTTCCTGTTAAATCGCAGTCAAGTCTAAAACTGCTTCTGCTAAACTGACTTGTTGGTGTACAAATTAAATACTCTCCTGTTAGCACTCCTTTACAGAGATTAAATGGTTTTATATGTGCTGCCATAAGACAACTGTAGAGAAATGCAGTACTGTGCAAATGTCTTGAGCCACCCCAGTAGTTTTCCATTGTTTCCAAAGTTCCTTCAAAGCTTTTCTTTTCTACATTGGCTGCTTTTCATTGTCAGTCCACATCTTGTGCCCGTTTTGAAGTAGTGACCTACCTCAGTGTTGTTTACACATGCCACACAACTTTAGTAAATGTCTATTAGGTATTTTGTTGCACATTATTTCTTCCCATTTCTTTAGTTGCATCTGAGAAGAATGTCAGACAGCACAGTTTGACGGGCTTAAAATAGTATTTTTGCGCCAACAAGGTGATTCTGAAAAAGCAGTTTTCTGAAACTAGGACTGAAAACGTGAACGAATGAATGTCCATCACGAAGCCTGGAGATTTATTCCTGAAAAGAAATGAAAGAAATGACGGGAAAGCTGCGTAAGAGCTCAAGCTTTGTTGGAGAATAAAGGCGGTGGCACCAAATAATGACATTCAAGCTCGTTAGTAATGTACAAACACACTCTTGTCTTTTGTATTTTGTATTGTCAGGGTGTAGAGTGGAGTCATGCTAACAATCCATTCAAATGTACCTTAAGGCCTTTACATGCCGAGTGCGAAAAACCACCAAATTCCAAATCTTTCGGATGCGAACTTCCCGAGTAACCCATATACAGACAGAACGCTTTGCTTTCATTGCCAATGATTTGTCCTAATAAAACACGCTGTGGGAAAAAAAAGAAAGAAGTCGACAGCAAGTGATGATGTAATGAGGTCCAGATGTTTCTAAACAAGAGACTGAGATTCATATCGGCTTGAGCTCTCGTCGGCAGAGCTGGGAAAACATCTGAAGCCAGAAAAGTAATTTCAGTGACTCGATTGACCTGAAGCAGCATCTAGCTGTGTGTCTGAGGAAAAACAGTATTGTTTTGCTGCTCCCTCATCGTGATGTACATTCAGTGCATCCCTGAGAGCTCACGTGCTGCCAAATGCAGCGTTCTGTTTGTTCAGGTCATGTTGTTCACAGTCTAGCTTGATCTGAAAAACCTCAGTGCCATAAACGTAATGATTTATTGGTGGGGAATTGAAAAAAGCCTTAAAATGTAAAAACTGTAAATTAGAAACTAAAACATGTAACGCTTGACCTCTGACCTCTCCAAGTTTAATAGACTGAGCTGAAGGACCTTCTAATAAACTCAAACTACCTGCTCCTGCACAATGATTGTGTAATCAGTATGTCACACTGCCCTGACATGACTGTTACTGCACTGCAAACCTAAAGCACATTTAAAAAGAGCAAAGAAAACACAAATGCAGCCTCGGTGACAGTTTGCATTCTCGAGTCCTTCTCGATCCAGACGACACGGCGAGCTTTAAGGTGCAAAGGATTAAAGAAAACATATTAATGTCGACGGCTCTGCACGTCTACTTTGTCTGTTAATATTAGCAGCAGATCATCAGTGTGGCACAACATTGCTATAATTATGATTTCGACTCATCTTTCTCCTCCGGCCCTCGAGGGGCTCCATATGTTCTAGTGTTGGACACTCCTCATTCTCCTCTTCACTCCTCCTCGCCTCCCTCTCTGCTCTCTTGCCAAGCGCTTTGGAACAGTCGAGTCTTTCCATCTCTCACTCATCTCATGCTCGTTTTCTCCACTCTCGTCTCATTATTTTGCCGCTCTCGTATCTTGGCCGCCATTATCTTCGGCGCGCAGGTTAAATCACGCCGAGGTTTTAGGCGCCTAACAGATGCGATGCTTCTAATTTCTGTGTTTACATCACAGCCCTGTGAACTGTATTGAGATGATAGAAGGAAACAAAAGAAAATGAAGTGACTAAGGAATAATGTTCCACTCTCAAAGCAAGGGCAGAGTCTGCTGTATTTATTGCTGAAGGCTTTGTCAATTTAAAATCTATTTTTACAAACCAAATCAGAGACATGTGACTAAGGTGAAAGGCTTGATACAGTATGAATCTAACACACCGTTGCATTTGAGGGCACTGAGCCAGCAGGATTCTTCTTCTGCCTGGCTGCTTGCTTATGCTTTCTGTTACCCAGTGTCTGAATAGATGTGCCTGCATCAGTCATTGATCCCAGCTCAAACTGTGGATTGCAGGAACTTGGAGCAGAATTGTTTCTAGAAAAGCAGTGAAAATAAAGCTGGTTGCTGAGTACCAGTAAATAGAAGTTGCACAGAAATATTATCACTTCCTGTAAAAGTGATAATATTCATATAGTCATAGTGGCATTACTGGACCTTGCTGGGTAGTACAATAATATCCCTAATGAGTACACTAAATCTTGTTATTGGCAAATTATTCAGGTGCATTATCTTGCCAAGTGTAGAAAATGCCAATGTAATAAAATCTGCAAAAATACTGTACACAAGAAGTACTGATAACAGAATGTCAGTAATGACCTAATTTGTTATATTTAAGTGTGTTTTCGTGCAGTGACGAACCTTTTCTGTTTGTTGACCAGGTCTTCAGAAGCGGCGAGGGCATGGGCATCCGTCTGGACAGCGCCTCAGCCTTCCAGGGTGCTGTCATTTCCCCCCACTACGACTCGTTGCTGGTCAAAGTCATCGCTAGCGGAAAGGACCTGCACACAGCATCCTCCAAGATGAGCCGAGCTCTGGCCGAGTTCAGAGTGCGAGGGGTTAAGGTAGGACATTCAGCCAAGCGTGCTTGAAGGTGCTCCAGCAGCAGAGTTGCATGCATGTGTTTCTCCTGCGTTAATTTGCTTTTCTAAGCTGCTGTCGGCCGGCCGGGCCGATGGAAAAACTCAGGAACGAATTAACGGTCCGGCATTGAGTTGGGATTCTTTCACAGCTGCGATATAAATGTAATTCTGTTCTGTGTTGGTCACTGGCTTGGTAAGAGCCCATCTGAAACTGCTCGGGGTAGTTTAGATTAATGGTGTGATGCATTTCAGACTGAAAGAGAGCGAGTCTGTACTGATTTGGCTGCAGAGCACCGCAGCGATGAAGTGATGCACTAGCAGTCTTGGACACTTAGCCTGTGTGACCTTTCTGGCTGATTACATGGTTTATATTTTTATTTCTTGGCTTTCAGACTGAAAACACACTCCGACAGTGTCAGAAGGTGCCAGTTGTTTTTGGCTTATAGCAGTTTTGTCACCAAATCGTGTACCTCCGTAATGCTGCTGCTCGTACTCAGACAAACAACAGCGCTGCTGCTGCTGGGAGAGGAACACACACCTGGGAGTTTATTTCCTGCTTGCAGCATGAGCAGAAGGAAGTAAAGGATGCCAGTAGGAGAGCCTTGTTCACATCCAGTAGAGATGTTCCTGGCAACTAATTTACTAGTTGTTTATGTGAGACCAAAAAATGACTTTTAGACGTGTCAGCCAAAGAGACCCTTAAAAACTGAACTCACTTTGAGCTATATGAAACCGTTAATCATGTTCCTCTTTGATTCATGTTTTTACTGTATATGTTGCTGCTGCTGTGAACACTGTAAACACAGTGTCTCATTCACTCACTGAGTCTGGCTAACCTTAGCGATGCTAGCCTCAGTAGCCCATGTTTCCTGTGCAGAATATGGTCACATCAGTCTGGTTGCATGTTTATATTCCAGTGTGTTCTGACAAAGCAGACATGCAGCACTGGTTAGAAGAGCTGTCATCGCTTTACTTCCCCATGACGCCTCCATAACTTCCCTTCACACAGTGAGAGAGGGCCAGTGGTCAGTGCCAGCTAGTATTTCTGGCACTAGCTGTGGACTAGTCGTACACATCCCTACCGTTGGGTATCATGTGACTAGCTAAGTGGGCTCTTTGCTTCTGTAGTCAGTGCTGATCTCCCCTCTGTACTGTGCCTTTCTGGTTAAAAGAAGCTTACATTTGGATTTCTGCAAGCTCATACATAAATCTGTTATCTGATCAGTCTGTGTTTATGTATCTTTGTGCCTGTACCGTAGGTCCCACACACCCATGCAACAGGTGTTGTGTGTGTGAACCTGTGATGAAACAGATGTGGTTTATTTCTAATCCAGTTTTAACAATTTCCATTTCAGACATTGGGAGGAAAACCAGTTGAAAATCTTTACTGGCCTGCCATTGGTGGCCCCTCTGTCGATTGCAGAGTGCCATTCATCTGCACACTCCTGCATTACAAGCTTTGCAATATAAAATGACAGCGTTAACCTGATAAATGGGAAACTCTATTGATTGTGCTTTGTGCTGCCAGCATAATGACATTTAGAGTGTTATAAATACTAAAAATGGCTGACATATTATCAAAGCAATTAGCAGTTGAATTAGACGAGCACAGAATGAACTAATTTTTGTTATCTGGAGTTCTTGCTGCTGTCGTCATTCACACATTTAAATCTGTAATTTTCTCAATTGAAAATGAACAATTTGCCGTCTCGACGAGTCTGATGCGACACGTGCGGCGAGCTCACAGCCATGCCCTTTTTTCTTCCCTGCAGGCCGAGGTAAACGCTGTTTTTAATCAGCATCCAGTTTGTAACAGTGCATTGGACAGTCAAGGTCTCAGCTGTTTTTGCTGTTAGATTAGATGGGAGTGATGGGCTCAAAGATTCGCTGCAGGGAAAATCTCAACTTCTCCTTTCAAGGTGACAAATGTAATGAAATTGAAGAAATGCTGTAAACATCGTCGAGTCACTTTGGTGGAATTGGTAGTAAACAGAGTCGACTTCATGAATAGTTCAGCATGAAAACATCTTGTCTTACACTGTCTGAGTGAAAAGAGACATTCCAGTTCTTCAGTCGGAGGAAGCTGAGATATCATTTATGTTCTCTAAGGAGAAAATGGAGGAAGCGGAGACGTCGTTACAACCGTAAACCTCCTCTGTGGTCTTGCTCGATTTCTGCTGAATATGGAGCCTGTCGAGCAGGAGGAAAGGCTACAGAGATGTGTGGATTTAACGGGGGACGGGCGGAGGGTTGGCAGCACAGCCGAGGGTAGAGTGGACAGGATGAGATTGGAGGCAGATGAACTGTGACCCCGGCTTTGATGCAGGAGCTACAGAGGTTAATTAAGTTAATGTGAGGAATATGGCATCAGCTTGAATTATTAAGAACGACCACTTCAAATGCTCATCCAGGGATGTCTTTGTTTTTGATTAAACAGTGCTAACGGTTTCTCTGATTGGGCAGGACTCGGGGAATTTTTCATGAACTCTGGGCGTAAGACACACAGCTACACAAACAGGACATTGAATGAAAATGGTAAAACTATGCAAAGACTCAACTCAACAGGTGGAAGGAGGTGCGAGGTCTTTGGGGTGGAGCACTGAGTCTTTATCAGTTGTGATTGCTGCTCTGTTTTTCTTTTCCATTTTCCAAACGGTTCCTCGACTAGTTTGCATCTGTGGTAGAGGACAGCAGAGCGGGGGCTGCTGGGAAGTTGGTTCACAGCTAAGCAGTTTCAAACTTATGCATCTTATGATTTCTACTAGGTTTGTTTTTTATTTTTAATGCCCAGAATTTGCGCATGAAGATAAATAAACCAAAGCTCTGATTTAAGTGAAAAGGCGGACTGAGCTGCTTATACTTGGTCTTTTCACAAACTCTAAATGGCATCACTTTGTAAGTAACTTGTATATAAAACGGAAACAATGCTTCTTCAGTATAAAGACTGTTTTTATACGTTGGTAATGGCAGAGAGCCGATGAGGCGTCAGCTACCCACGGCAACCTTGTTCAGTGCCTTTTACATCTGAAGAGAAATGGCCTTCTTTTCTGTTCCGCATCAGCACGCCGCCGAGAGAGCTTTGAACCTCACGGACACACCGGCAGTGAGCAGGATGCTGAACATCACATAACAAGGTCTGAAATTAAAAAAATGTTTGTGTAAAGGCTGCTGGTGTCACGCAGAAACCATGACAACTCTTGTTGTCAGGTATTTTTGAACTTGAAGAACTGGAAGCTTTTTTTTTGTTTTTCCTTGTCCCATTAATTTCTTTTGATACCATTCAATTTTGAGTTCACTACGTGGGTGTTATGTCCCAGAGTTTAAAAATTCAAGTGCTTGTGTTCCTATAATTATTACACAGGCAAAAACATTTCTCATCAAAGTGGGAACAGAGACTGTCATTCCCTTTTTTGCCTCTCCAACACGCTTCGCTTTCACCAGCATTTAGGACACAATTTGCCGTTTCTCTGATGTCAGTATGTTTCAGTTGCTGCGCGCTCGGATTGTTCTCGTGCTCTGTGTTCTCAAGGACTCTTCAAGCCTCGCTCTTCCTTGATTTCCACATAACCCTGTGAAATGACCTCTATTCCTGTATGCAGACTTTTTTTTTTAATTCTTCATTCTTCATGATTTTTTTTAGCAGCAAAGAACTGCAGTGCGTCCATCCCTGTGACTCTGGGCAGTTGTGTTTCGTAACATACTGTAGAATTAATCAGCACTGAGCTCAGTACAGTAGGGCTCAGCATGTTAAGTGTACTGTAACTTTGAAATAAAAGTTAGAGCTGAAGCGCGCTCGTCAAAGTTCGAGCCTCTCAGCTGAGGCTCGGCTGCCTGCTGCGCTCCTCTGTTGTGTAGAATTATGTTTGACATTTCAGCTGTTTACCTTCTGCTTCTCTGTACAGTCTGGGTCCACATGTGCGCATGTCTGTCAGCATCTGTGTTTGTGCAATGATTACGGGCCCGCAGCTCCCCAAAGGAGTGTGTGTGCGTGTGTGTGTGTGCTGAGCAGGGAAAAGTGACACATTCAGCAACAAAAATACAAGAGATGGATGGAAAGCAACAGGACACGAGGCAGGAGGGTAAAGATAGATGGATGGGAGGAAAGATTCAAAGGGCAGAGACGATGGAGCATGCAATAAGTCAGATGATGTGGAAAATAAAGTTCCTCTTTGGGGACTTGTGAAAAAATGTTTGGTTGCTTTTGCATTAATATTTTATACTGTATTACAATATAATATAGTTATATATGCTATAAATTTGAGTTTTGAATTTTGCATTATCTGTTTTAATATAATTTGTTTTGTGAATTAAGATTCTCTACTTTTTTAAAATAGGAAACTTCAGAGGAAGCTAATAACAGAAATCTCACTTGTCATTAGTGATGCTGAGATCAGATATCTGCCCACCTCAGTAACCCGTCTCCCGAGCAGGAGCTGCAGCCACGCATGAAAAAACATTTAATGGTGTAAAGCAGTGTAGTAAAAGCAGCGCTGACATTTAAAGAGTAAATGGTTGTGTCTTACTCTGATCGACCCCAGCTGTCTGTCTGCAAACTCCTCCCACACAGTGAGGAGCAGAGGTTGGCTCGCAGGTACACGACGGGGCCCCTGAAGGTTCGTGCTCGTCTCAGATATCATGAGGTCCTAACACCACCTACAGGGGTGAAATGACACATTAGCAGCATTTGTGCACCTGATTGGTGGGATTCATACCCATTTCTCACTATACTCTTAATAGGCATGTGTGGGTGATGAGTCTGGTGAGACCTAATTTTTGACACAGCTGATGTGGTCCCATACTTGTAAGTTCCATATTTCTTCTATTAATGTGAACAAAGCTGCTGTTTTAAATTGTGATGAAGTGTGTCGTTATATAAACAGACCAAACAGTGCAGTAGACTGAGCATGTAACTGCTGCTACAAGTCATGACTTGATGATCCATGAGTTTGGGAGTTGCCTGGCCGGAGATGATCACATGTGAACCTCAAAAAAAGAGCAAATTCTGGAGGTTTTCTCCAGTTTGGTGGCGACGTCAGCTGATTCTGGTGTTGGGACGATTATAAAACTGCTCACTTTGGTTCGTTGGCAGGTGGTTTTATGACTGTTCATGTTTCATCCTCATCCGCAGCCTCACGTTTCTGCAGTCATGTGAGAGGGAGAGAGGCCACGTGGGGGCAGGACGGGGGGTTTCTATTGAGAGGCTCTTTGACGAATCCAGTAATGTTTTGCTTCACATCCTAAGATTTCCCCTCAGTTGTACTTCGATTCCTTCTTCTTTCAACAAAACCTCTTAATTTGACTTTGTTTTGCATAGATTAGGTGAAGTTACTACAGCATCCTGCTTATATAAACATGAAAAGCAGTAAATGCATTGTGCAAGTGAATTACGGCGACTGTGTGAATGCGTGTGCTCACACTGTGCAGTTATCAGCGGAGCAGTGGGTGTGGAGAAACGATAGAAACGCAGCAAAGCTGTTAAACTTGAACTCGTATCTTTTCATGTCGACATTCAGTTTCTCCTCTTTTTTTGTGGAGGTTACTGATAGCGTGGCAGTGACACAGCTTAATTTTCCCAAGGCTTTTACTTTTCATGTCCTCCGGTTTATCATACACTTTCATTTCTTTGTCTACTTGTAAACAGTCCCTTCACTCTTTATTTCACTCTCCTCTGTGCAGCTCTGTCTCCTCTCCAACCGTTTGACCTCAGCCTGCTTTCAAAGTTCAAACTTATCTTTTTTAGTTTATGAATGCGGAGCCTCCCAGCAGCTCGCTGACTCACTCACACGAGCTTTCCTTTGGGACTCTGCTTTTTCTGTTCCTCATTAAATCTCTGTTTAGTTTTTCTAAGACATTAGACTTCCGTATGGATTGTTTGTATCGATGAATGTTGCCTATTGCTTAAATCAGCAATGTTTATTTCTTAAACAAGCTCTGAGTCAGCTTAATTCACATCTGAGTGAAACCCAACTTTTGCTTGTTTTTGTATGACATCTTTTCTTTCCTTCACTGCAAAGTGATAAATATAAAATTAAGTCCTCTCACACTACAAGCCTTTAAAGAGCTTTTTGGTGTTCTATGAGCAACATGTACAACATTTGTCTGCGTGCCTACAGGAGCTACTCAGGTATTTCATTATATAACCTCTTTAAAAGTTAAACAAACTGAGCACTCGATGGAAGCTCGACTTCCCAGGATGAACCTTACTTCCCTCTGCTGTGGGATGAAGTTGGCTCTTTTTTTTTTTGTTTAAAGTGAGAGACGGGCTGATGGCCTGATCCCGGATCAGTCAGACAGCATTTACAAAGTGGAGAGAGACGGGAAATCCATCTCATCTTTGACTTATCAGTAGGAGGAATAAGTGGGTTAGACACACTGTGAAACCACACACTTTCAGACGCACACACTTTGTCACACACAGTCAGCGCTCTCAATCTCACATGAAATAACACACTAATATGTCTCCAGGGGCCGGGTTATCTGTCTATCTCCTCTTCATTTCACACCTCTAAACAACCACTTGCACGGTACTTAATCACATGAACAGCTTTGTAATTATGTGTGTGTGTGT
>VOQJ01043221.1:0-11215 GCA_015052665.1 Apistogramma diplotaenia
AAACAAGGGAAAACAAAACACAAAATGCCAACGAACTCAACCACGGCTGAAACAAAAGGCACACAGCCAAACCGGGGAGAAAAGGCAAACTAAACTGGAACCACACAGAATGAGAAAACTGACGGGGAACACTGACGAGGACAAATGACGACGACGCAACAGAGAACAGAGACAAACTGAGGGCTTAAATAGACACATGAGGTAATCAGGGCAAGTGGAGACAGCAGGGAACACAGGTGACTCAAATGAAACTAATAACACAGGAAGCAAAGCTAAACACAAAGCACAAGGAGCACGAGACTATCAAAATAATACAGGAAGTGACAAACCATGAAACACACGCAGACTTTACACCAGAGACTAAACACAGAAGCACAAGAAAACAGCACGCAGAGGAATCTAGAACAAAAGAAATTCAGTAAACCTAAAAATGACAAACTGGAATACAAACTTAGAACGAGTTGAGCTCCAAGCTCTAAGAAAAGGAAATACAATTAATAACAAAGCTATGTGTAACATGTTTTTAAAGGCTTGCTGGTTAACTGAAGTAGCTTTTTAACATATAACTAACTTTAGCATTCTAATTCAACAGCTAAGCTAATCAGGTTTAAAGTAATAAGATGTAATAATTTTAGCTAGCACAAGAAATGGTAAATGGACTGATGCTTATACACCTATGTTCTTTCTATCCAACATTCACATTCACATGAATGCATCACAGGGGAAATTACTGTTCAGTATCTTGCCCAAGGAGACTTACTCTATTCTCATGTGGCAACTTTCCTTTACATGAGGCCTGTGAGTTGCTGGAAGCTGTTGTAGGTTAAAGTGCCAGAAGTTGTATCCCTTGTTATCTCTACTTTAAAGCTGAGATACACACAAACCTTGTACAGTAGAAAATTGTGTTTCAGAAGCAGAGGAAAAATTTGAGAGGCTTTATCTGCATATCACACTGAAATCTGACAGTGATCAGGATTCCTTTCATTCATTTTTCACAGCTGCAGTAAGACACAATCTTGGGAGTGTGTGTATTGTTCACAGTGTTGCTACTGTATGTGCCTTATTGCCAAATGCAGAGAATCTACTCAGTAGAAAGATCACCAGTTGTCCTACATTCCTTTGTCCTACGCTTTCTCAGTTTCAGTGCAGTTCCAGCACTCTCTCAGCATCTTTTTTTTTATTTTCACACGCAGGATGAGTCATGTAAAAAGAAAATGTGCACACATCTGCAGTCCCGTGTCAAAAATGTCCATTTTAAAGGTGGTGCTCCCAACTGCTTTTCAGAGAACCACCAGGTACCACCTCTAAGATGCCCAGACTCTTGGTAAACTAACTCATGTAAAACATTTTTTTATTGTATTAAACACAAAAACACAGTAAATTACTGTATATCCTTTATTAGTTTGCACATTTGATTAAATGGGATTCTGGTAAAATGGCATAATGGCTTATTTGTCCACACAGAGAAAATTTTACTAAAATGAGTAAATTTAACTTTGAGTGAAGCAACTGAAGTGACGAAGAGTGATGGAAAGCTGGACTCTGTTACTAAATGCTAAAGTTGTCATTCAAGTGATCCTTTCTACATTTGTAAAAATTCTGTCGCAGCATTGTTCTGGCAACCATCACATCTTTTTGTTAATGATGACGGACTTCAACAGGCCCCAAATTATAGACAAGTAAAACATATTTCTCTGTAAGGTGATGAAGACACTGTAACCTTAATCACACTATTGGCACATCTCAATGATATTTCATAGTTTAAGCAAAGTATTAAAAATGGGAGTGTTCAGTAATATAAAAATTTCATATGTCATGGGGCTGTAATCTTTATGCATTAATTTTATATAGTATTGAAAAATGTTCTTTGAAGCAACAAAAAAAGTGAAGTACCACTGTTGTTCCTTTCTGATCTCATCTTTTGTTGGGTTAAAATCTCCAGTCTAAGCATGTCTAAGCATGAAAGGCCTCACTTTAGTGAAAAATATTCCTGTTGCATTCAAGTGCTTGTCATTTCAGGGCTGGCATTCAGCCTGAACTAATACTTTTGGCAGAGACTTAAGTACAGATTTATTAGATGGTCTATACCACATATGGCAAAATCAAGACCCATGAACCTGATCTGGCCCATGAGATAATTTCCTATGGCTATTAATAATGCCCACAGCTAAATAGCACACTAACTTAAACATAGCTGTACATATTTTATACTATATGCCGCACAATGGGAGAAGCACCTGTAATTTTATTATATGTGACATAATTCTGTTCTTTTATGTTGTCTAGGAGTTGGCTAATGTTTTCATACAGCGTAATTTATCAGCTTTTTTGACATGTCAAGGCATGAAAACTTGCTTTCTGACAGTAACAGCTGTTTACCACAGATTTGCTGACTTCTTCCCTTGTGAGACTGAGCTTGTGAGACTGAGCTGTCATTCTTTATCAGCTTTACCGTTACAGTTTCACAATGACTTGAACTGCACAGGGCGGATGCTTCAGAGCATGACTCATTTAGGTTGTGTTGATAGAAGAACATACTCTATCAAAGGTCCCTCACTGGTTCATGTGGATACAAACCACAAATGTATCAGGTAACCTTTGTGTATAGTGTATGTTTATGTGCTTTATATATCTGCAGAACATATGGGTTATAGGTAAATATTGCCTGCTAAAGAAGCAAAAGGTTTTTAAATGTAAGGTAGCATACCTGACAGTTAAGAATAACAGTAATTCACTTTTTGAGAACAAAAGAGAGTATTTTAACTATTTTTTCAGCAGTTTTCACGAGTGAATGCAAAGTTCTAGTTGGCAAGTGTGACAAAATGCAAAAAATTAGCTTATTTAAAAAACTGTGATGGTTGTGATGCTCTGTGTATTGTTTAGGGAACAATCTCATTATTGATGTGTGTAAAAATCTAAGATTTGCTTGACTTTTTTAAAAATAAAGCCTGAGTTTTAATCACTCATCTTGCATTTTGGTACATCTGCATTTTGGCAGTTGTACCAAGAACATCTATCTACAATGTTCTGGTATGAATTTCCTAGTTTTATAGGTAATGTGATTAGATTAAAGTGGCCAAAATAGTCAGAAAAAGTCAACACTCCAGGTGTGTGTTGAAGTAAAGAAAGAAAATACAAAAAACATAAACAAAAAATCTTGTTTATTTCATATTCTGTTTTCTACTGTCAACATGATAAAATAAATGTGATCAATGAGAACACTGCAGCTTTTGGACACGGCCACAGGTGATGAATTTGTAACAGATATGACCTGGACCTCACCCTGCCAGCTCTATAGTGTGCACACAAAAGCACAGTATGAAAGATCAATATTTAAATTCATAAAACAGTTACAATATGAAGAGAGAGAGGCTTTCTGTAGCTTAAATGTAAACAGTGACACTCACTGACACGTCAGCCTTTAATGGTTGTCTGACACTTGAGTGCTATTTTTTGTGTGACAAGGATTCAATATTCTACACTTTGATTTTATCATACAGTGATTTATCATACAGTGATAAAATCAAGTACAATTAAAACATTTTAATGGTATGTGTTGATGTTTTATTTATTTGTATTAATAGCTACAAAGCAGTGTAGCATTTGTTACACTAAATTTCCACATCTGTAACAATTTATACCATTTTGTTTAAGGAAGTTTTTCACTAAGAGGCTCTTCCCAGCACTGGAAACACTGCGAATGAATCTGCCTGTATAACCATCAATATCAGGTGGACTTGCAAACAAATTTATTTTACGACTACCTATTGTATCATTTACCTAAAATAATTAAATGTAACGGAAGGTATTAAAACAAATATAAAGTAGTATATGCACTGTATTGCAATATGAATTACCATAATTTCATGCATTTGTATGCTAATTATTCCATACATTCTTACTTTATTATTATTACATATTATTATTACAGGGATAATCATTTTTCCTCTTCTTTCGCAAAAAAGGGTGGAAATGAGAGAGGTAGACATTAATGTACAAACTCCCCCCCCAAAAAGCATACTTTTCTATGAAACCGGTAATGATTACATAAAAATGAAGATACCAAACCTTGATGTCTCTAAAACTGCTGGTATTTGTGATTGTCCTCGCCCATCTCACCTTTTTTTCCCCTGAATTTTGCAGAACTGGCGAGGTGTTTGATTGCTGAATATTTTGCTGTAGCACATTTATCAGACCATGGGCAGCAGCAGTGACACAAGTTCTAAGAGTTGGGGGCATCACAGGAGAATTAGCTAGCTCACACAGCTTGTGCTCTTACAGACCTCTGTAAAACCAGGACACAACTAGTAAGCTAGATGAAAGAAAACTTGTTAAACCCAATCTAGTTTTACATGACAAGAATGTGGGCCACTGAAAGAGACTTACAGTGTATCACAAAAGTGAGTACACCCTTGAAATGGGAATAGCCAAGACCTTATTCTTTGTAATTATGGTGTGTTTTAGTCCATAGGTATCAACGTCAGGTTTGTACAGGCGTGTTTTTTGTTTGTTTGTTTTTGAAAGCTATCCGACAAAATAAAAATCTTAACATGTGTATGTTCCAAAGGGGAAAACGTTCTGGTAGTTATACATAGAGAAAATATTCCTTTTGTGGTAAAAACTAACCTTTCCAAAATGCCCAAGCTTTTTCACATACTTCTAAGGGTTCAGGAACAGTTTTAACTCAAAAATTGTGTCAAGGTGTATTTCAATCCAATTTTCAATTCAATTTTATTTATACAGTGCCAAATTACAACAATCAGTCGCCTCAAGGCGCTTTTTTTTGTAAGGTAAAGACCTTCCAATAATTACAAAAACTTAAAATTGTTGACAAAATACTTTTTAAGTGTCACCAATGACAGTCCCAACTTCCTGTGTTGTGACACGTCACAGCACAAGCTGCACAAACCTTGCAGTGTACTCACTTTTGTGATACACTGTCTGTATGGTTTAATAGTTCATATGTTTGAATAGTTCTGCCCGAACTCGTGGCAGCCATTGCATAGATTTAGCTAGCCAAGGCTTGTAGCGATCCTTACAAGTAGAGCAGGATGCAAATTATGAGAAAATTACAGCAGATTTGTGTTTCCTCTTGCCCTGCCTGCCCTCCCCTTCACGCCAAAACAGTGACAAGATTGAAACCAAAAAGAAAAAGTGTAAGCAGAGAAAAAGGCAAACAAGCGTAAAACAAAAACAGTCAACAAAAAACAAAAGGTAGTGTTAATTTTTTTTGCTTAAAGCTGTGATTTGAAAGTTTTGACAATTTTAGTGTGGGTAAAAAAACTTTTTTGACCTCATTTATTTCACCAAATTTTTCAGTTTCATTTCTTGGATTAGATTTTTAGTGGCACTGTTCTGGCTCCATAGATGTCGACATATGTTTATAGCCATATTCAATTCAATTCAATTTTATTTATACAGCACCAAATCACAACAAATGCCTCAAGGCACTTTTTATTGTAAAGTAAAGACCCTACAATAATTACAGAGTAAACCCAACAATCAAAACGACCCCCTCTGAGCAAGCACTTGGCGACAGTGGAAAGGAAAAGCTCCCTTTGAAGGCACATAGTAGTGCAATAGTATTTAGTGCACAAACATTTTTTCAGTGTTTTCTAGTGGAGTCTAGAATTAATTTTAGGCTCATTAAAGTGCAACTTTACAACTCGTAGCTCTCATTAACTGTTCTGTCATATTTAAAGTTCTGTCTCTGTGTCTCTCAGACTACCAGCGGTTAATGACAGTGGCGGAAGGCATCACCACCCTTCTGTTTCCCTTCCAGTGGCAGCACGTCTATGTTCCCATCCTACCAGCCTCCCTTCTTCACTTCCTGGATGCACCAGTTCCCTACCTGATGGGCCTACAGTCTAAAGAAGGCACTGACCGCTCCAAACTTGAGCTTCCTCAGGAGGTATAACATCAGCCTGGGTTGCTTTAATATACAGAATATTCACAACATTAAAACCACCTGTATAATATTGTCTTTATGGTCTGGCGGTGATGTAGATAACAGTGTAGGACCTTTAGCTACTGGGCTTGTTCAAATCGTGGATTCTTGAAAATGCATTTTCTGAATAATATTTCTCTACTCTTCCTTGATTGCGATACAAGACTTTAAAGATAAAACAGTACCCATTAAGGTTGGCTGATGATGTAAGAGATCAACAATGGTCGATTTCATTAAATTAATATTATCATTATTCTGAGATCATTGAAATTGCTTTGCATATCTAATATGCATATTTAAAATGCAAAGTAATTTTAATTGATGATGTCACTGTTAGCCTATAATGGCACTCAAAACATAAAAGTGAGTTCTCCCTTGTTGCTAAAAACATCCCATAAACCCAGAAATGACCTGCAATACAGAACTGATTCATATGTTATTTGCTCATGAATTAGCCCCTGTGACACAACTCATTGTGCCAGATCGGGTCACATATACAATATGTCTGGCCTGAACTCCAGAACAGTTGTGATAAGGATAAGGGTTCACCCTTAAACACAACAGTATGGTCATATTTAACAATAGTTGCAGCGCCACCTACAGGAAACAGGAAATGTCATATTTTACACATTGAGGTAAAGCTTCAAAGTGCTTGAGCATAACCATCTCAAATTTCATCGTGTTTTGTAAACAGTGTTTTGCCATGAAGGATAGAATTGCTATATAACAAAGCCATATTGTCTGATTAGCACAAAAATTCAGTGGTTTGATAATAGTCATAAAATATGAGTTTTCTTTCAATAGCGCACCCTGGTGGCAAGCTGATACACCATGAATCAGGAAGTGCTTGATGAGGGGCTTGGAAAACTCAGTCATAAAATTTGCTCCATAGTGATGAAGACTTTAAGGCTGTATCACTCTGATCCTTGAGTATGGCAAAATGGCTCCACATCGCCGCCTACAAATTATTTCAAAACATATTAAATGGCGTTGCCATAGCAGTGCTCTGATACTGGCCTTTTTTCAGTGGCAACCCCAAGAAAATTTCTAAACATCCCTTTTCAGCGTCAGTCAAACAGTGAGGAGGTGAATGTTGTCCATTGTATAGCCCAGAGCTGTGTGTGTGTGTGTGTGTGTGTGTGTGTGTGTGTGTTAAGGCAGATAAGACCCTAACAAAGCAGAAAATCCAGGCTTTCAGGCTTCTGGGTTTGGTTACACCCCCAACTCCCAGCACTCGTTAATCTGGCTGTTTCTGTATGGATGTTAATTATCCAAACCAGCACAGGAAGCTTCTGTGCATCATCCACAGCTCCCCTCCACCTCCTGTCCCCTCCCTCTCATCCCCCTCACAAGAGCCCCCCGCCTCAAAAGAGTGGAGAATCCCCCTGTGTTTCTCAATGATACTTTGAAGTAGGTTTGACCTAGAAATTAAAAGCCAAACAAAAAGATGATGAGAGGGAGTAAAATATATAAATACCTGGGGAATTTATGCCACAGAGAGTTTGCCTTTTTTCCTGATTTCTATTTTGTTGTAAATAAAATTTTTAATAAGAATGTCTTTCCTGTCACAGGCCAATCTCTGTTTTGTGGATATTGATAATCATTCCATTGAGCTTCCAGAGGACTTCCCTCAGTTCCCAAACAAGACTGAGTTCATCCAGGAGCTCACTGAGGTGCTTTTAAGCTTCGGCATCTCTGCCAACACTGGTGCTCCACCCCGGACCCACTCCAGTTCTGGCAGCACCTTGTCCACTTCAAGGAAGGAGCGCAAAGCTGCCACCCTTCGACAGCTAGAGGATGATGGCTGTAATGGCAACCTGGCAGGAGAGGAGTTAGCTGTGCTGGAGCTGCTGCAGGGCAATGCCACATTGGAGAGACTGCAGGCACTGACTAAACGCACTGGGGTGACAGTCGCCCGTGTGGACGCCCTGAGGGCTCGAGTCAAAGGTCAGGTTGCTGAGGGTCAAGGGAGCCAAACAACAGATGAAGAAGAGGAGCTAAGGAATGCTAAGATCAATGTTCAGCTGAGGGAGGTTTTTGCCACCCGATTCACCACCATGTTTGCAGACTATGAATCATTTGTGATACAAAGTGCTCCTGATCTGGAGTCCTGGCTCACCAACAGGGAGCAGATGCACAACTTTGACAAGGTGATTTGCCACAGTATATGAAAAGACATCAATGTTCTCCAAGTCCCAGTGAGCAAATCAATAAAGAATGGTTGCCATTATTATTGAACAGATTTATAAATGCAGGAGAAATACAACAGCTTGCTTCCCTAGACTGGCATAAACAGGAGAAAATAGTTCCAAAATAAATTGCAAGTGACCCTTCTAAAGTGGTGATGGTTTAAAAATTTGTGAAATGGTTTCCAATTAGAATATTTTATGTGAAAAAAAGGTTTTAATTGAATCATCAGTCTTCATATTTTGAGTCAATGTTTAGTGTTCGTTAGATGTCATTTATTATATGATACCATTATTTGTTGTTTATTTTGTTCTTTGAGCTTTTCTTTCAGTTAAACTTCTGTGTGTACATTTCTGAGACATCCTGGCATTTGGGGGCTAAATATGTTCATAGATTACAAAAACAAATTCAGAGTTCTCCGAAAAGGGGTTCTTGAGAATTGGAAATTATTTAAACGACATTGTTGGTAAGCTGCTCTCTGCTGCACAGTACTGAAAATACATATGCTCTTATGAATAGGCTTCATTCCTGTCAGACCAGCCAGAGCCCTACCTTCCCTTCTTGTCCCACTTCATTGAGACACAGATGTTTGCCACCTTCATCGACAACAAGATCATGTCCCAGTGGGAGGACAAGGAGCTGATGCTTCATGTCTTTGACACTCGGATTGACAAGGCACGCCTGTATAATATCCGTGCTCCCAGCCTCAGATCATCCTGCTACCAGAGGTGCTCCATCCTCAAAGAGTCTGGTAAGCTTATATGACTCAATGTGCACAAATGAGATGTATTTCAATGTAAACATGATTAAAAATTTTAGTTGGAGAAGTGGATGGGTAGGGAAAATAAGAAAACCTCTGTGTCTTGCAGAGCATTTGCTCAGGCCTTCCACCTCTCTGCCTTTTCCTTCAATACTACACTCCCCTTGTCTTTTTATTCTTTTTTAAAATCTGGTAGCAACTCAGCTCTCTCCCAGACACCAAGAAACACACTTTGAATTTGTCTGTATCCCAGCAAGGCAAACACTTCATCATCCTTCCATATAAGCACACCGTCTAACACAATCTAAATGCAAAACTCAATTAGGGATATTTGGGTTTGTCTTTTATTGGCTGAATGTGCAATGTCAGGCCTGACTGAGCCAACTGAAGTCCATTAGGGAATCTGTGAGATGGCTATGTTTTAATTATATTTTATAAAACTGTAAAAAAGCAGAAATACTTGATGGTAATGTGTATTCAAAATGAAGGAGCCAAATGTGTATGAGCATGAAAATATACAATCTTAATTAACTTTCTCACTTACAGTGAAAGAGCTGGTACATGTAAGTCGTTTTTACATACTTGTAGAGTATGTCCAAAAGCATTGAGGTACCCCTCAATTCAATTTTATTTATACAGCACCAAATCACAACAAACAGTTGCCTCAAGGTGCTTTTTATTGTAAGGTAGAGACCCTACAATAATTACAGAGAAAACTCAACAATCAAAACGACCCCCTATGAGCAAGCACTTGGCGACAGTGGAAAGGAAAAACTCTCTTTTAACAGGAAGAAAACTCCAGCAGAACCAGGCTCAGGGAGGGGCTGAGGAGAGAGAGACAGGACAAAAGAGAGACAGAGATTAATAATAAGTAATGATTAAATGCACAGCAGGGTATAAGCAGAGTAAAAAGAGGTCAATGAAAAGAAACTGCATCATGGTAACCCCCCAGCAGCCTAGACCTATTGCAGCATAACTAAGGGATGGTTCAGGGTCACCTGATCCAGCCCTAACTATAAGCTTTATCATAAAGGAAAGTTTTGAGCCTAATTTTATAGAGAGGTTGTCTACCAGGCTTTAAAAGGAAGAAAATGAAACAAAACAGTTAGTAGCAACTGCTCTAGAAAAAAAAATAGAAAGTGTAAAAAAAAGTGCTATATAAGTCCATTTACTAATGTTATGAACCACCAATTATTTTTCAAAGAGAGTAGATCTAGATGCTGGAATAAATAGCTAGACACTGGAATCTGCATGTAGTGTTCAAATCTCAAATTTCCTTCAGTAATGTGACTGTTAGTGAAATCCTCCAATTGCCATCTTGATTTGACTTGACTTGATTTCTGAATGAGTGCTGTCTCCTGTATAGCTCAGGCCATTGAGCAGCGGCTGATGAAGATTGACCACACAGCTGTCCACCCACACCTGTTGGACATGAAGATCGGTCAGGGCAAGTACGAGCAAGGATTCTTCCCCAAACTGCAGGCCAATGTACTCAACACAGGACCGAGTACTAACAAGTGAGTTAGCCTTCACTGACTAAATCACATGTGACACCAGAACTTCAGAGATTCATTAATAAGTCACAAATGTTCTCTTGGTCAGAGTACACCACTATAATTTGAATCTAGGTTCAGAAACCTCCCTGAATCGCCACCTTATTGTAGTGCAGGGGTTTGTGAATAGAATAGAATAGCTTTATTGTCTTCATACAAAAATACAACGAAATTAAAGGGTGACAACAGGCTGTCAGCTTCAGGACCTCCTCTCTGTAGGCTGCCTCACCTCCCTTTGAGATGAGTCCGACCACTGTGGTGTCGTCAGCAAATTTGACGATGAGGTTGTTATTGTGGGCCGGACTGCAGTCATGGATGTAGAGGCAGTACAGGAGGGGGCTCAGCACGCAGCCCTGTGGGGAGCCAGTGCTCAGTGTGCGGGTGGAGGAGAGATGGAGTCAAGTCTCACAGTCTGGGGCCGGTTGGTTAGAAAGTCCTGTATCCAGGAACATGTGAGAGGGTGGAGGCCCAGGGAGTGCAGGATGTCCGGGATGATGGTGTTAAAGGCGGAGCTGTAGTCCACAAAGAGCATGCAAGCGTAGCTCTGCTGCTGCTCCAGGTGGCTCAACATAGAGTGGAGATCTACAGCGATGGCGTCCTCTGTGGATCTGTTTGCACGATATGCAAACTGATGGGTGTCAAAGGTGGGGGGGAGATGGTCCTTGATGTGCTGGAGAACCAGCCTCTCAAAGCACTTCATGATTACCGGTGTGAGAGCCACTGGGCGGTAATCATTAAGGCTGGTGATGGGTGACTTTTTAGGCACGG
>VOQJ01043222.1:0-10985 GCA_015052665.1 Apistogramma diplotaenia
AAATTGAAAATGCAATATATACATAGTTCATATATACTTCAAATTGGAAATGGAAAAAACCTGAAACTTCCATAGTTTGAATGAGTTTTTTTTTTATGTCAGAACATAACTAAACAGTAATGACAGTTCTCTTTGCCCTACATTTAGTTCACTGGTCATCTGACATAAAGGTGAAGGAGAAGCTCAGTCATGTTAAGTTGCTTTCCTAGTGTAATGTAATCAGTGTAGCAATGACAGTGCAAATAGCTTTCATACTGAGCATTTGAAGTTCAGTCACATCCATTGTGTCAGACAAAGTAGAATTTATTGTCGGGCTCAAACATTTCACAAGTGACCTTTTCCTTTGAATCTTTACCGATTGTCCTCTGTCTTCAGCATAACCTTGTGCTGCTGAACACTCACAAATATAAATTAGCCTTGAATAGAATTAACAATTC
The DNA here is from genome assembly GCA_015052665.1 of Apistogramma diplotaenia. Taxonomy (NCBI): domain Eukaryota; kingdom Metazoa; phylum Chordata; class Actinopteri; order Cichliformes; family Cichlidae; genus Apistogramma; species Apistogramma diplotaenia. The sequence goes on from VOQJ01043222.1 coordinate 438, forward strand.
ACTTAAAGCTTGATTGTTTATTGTGCACTTTCAGTCACCGTGACAAGTCTCTAAGATCAGGGATTTCTTACCTTGTTCTGGTTGTTAATTATAGGGGCTGCTCTGCTGAGTGGAACGAATTAATGGGTTCATGCTGCTTTAAGCTCAGAATGTTACCAATGGGATGGAGATGTATACATAGTAAAATTTTATATATATATAAAATCACTTCAGACCAGCTGTTCTTTGCATATGTACTGTAACATCCAGGCTACTCTATACTACTACTACAATTTTACTATCCTCTGTGAAAGCTAGTGTTAGCATGGGTGTTGGTGAGCTGGGTGATGTTAGTGTTTTAAATATCAGAGCAGGCCGTGGTACCACTCAAATGGCTGAGTTTGATAAGGCATATCTGTGAAGCAGTGCACCTTGGTATCAGCTCCTGCTCTCACACCATTCTTTCCATCAGCAGAAGCACGAGTCCATTACTGTGATGAGAAAAAGGGTGCTGAATCAAAGGAGCTGATGGCGGCTGGCTGTCCTCCAGACAGCCCGGCTCAGGGGTGTGTGTGTGTGTGTGTGTGTGTGTGTGGCCACTTGGGAAGAGTGTTAGCTCAGCATACATAAAGTGAATGTTTGGTCATCTTTGTGGGGAAATGCGTTGTGCTGATTCAGAAGTGTGCACTTTACTGTAGTTGATTATTGAGCTGTGATGGAGAGATTTTTAGTAGCTCAGAGTCGTGTGTTATAGATTAAGCAGGCTTTTGGGTTACTTCTCTGCGTGTATCCTTGTATCCAACACATATGAAATACTTGTTTTTCATTTTTATAATCAAAATATTGAGGCAGCCTGAATGTTTTACATTAAGGCCCAATCATCAAATGTGAATCCACAATCATGTACTGTAAAGACACAGACATGGTTCGATTTTATTTAATTTTTTCTTGACTCAAAATAATAATTTTGTCCTAAAGATTTTGCTTGTCAAAGAATCGTCCGGCCTGGCAGGATTTTGGCATTCTGGCTGTCAGGCTGAGAGAGTGTAGAGGCGCTCTGAGGCTTCCTGAGGCTCCTCTGACCTCTCACCATCAGGCTCTGTAGGGCTGAGATCGAGTGAGCACCCTGCTGGATACTTTGTTGCACAGTAGCAGCTAACATTCTGCTCTCTGGTTACTTCTTGAAGCTTGGATCTATACTTTGGCTCAATGTCCTGATGGCAGCTTAGCTTTAATTAGGTGGGGTCCACGGACTTTGGAATTCTTCGACAACTTGGAATCGAGCCCTCCTGCAGTTTTTTTTTCCCCATTTACTTCATGCTCTAGCATTTTTATAAACACACAGAAAAATAGATTTGTCTGTGGGGGATATAGCCTCTAAATGTTATCACAATATTTCAAGAAAACATATTAATCACATATAAAAAAATGCTGCACAAAGGTTAGATGCTTACAGCTTGCATTTAGTAAGTAAGTAAGTAAATGAAGGCCGTTTTCCATCTTTCTGTTCCAGTGAGCGACAGAGTGGTGACACCTAAATCAAAGTGACTCTGTTGAGCACCCTCAGCGAGCGCTCCAGTGACACTCGCTGGAGTCATTTGTTTACATTTGTGGTGCACATCATCAGCTGCCAGTATCTCCTCCTCTGTAGGCTGGTTGTCCTGGATGGTGCAGTTTTGCTTCAAGTGGTGGTTCTCCCCATCGTCAGTGGGAACAGTTTGGTCACATATTTTGCAAAGTACTGTAATTTGTAGGAGGTTGTTGAAGTACCTAAAATAAAAGTTTAAGTACAAGTGTGTGTTGCATTATAAATCATTAATCTATAAATTGTCATTTATTATTTCTGTGTTCTTAAACTAAGAACAAAACAAATGTGATTTTCTTTAGGAAAACAAACATTGACGTGTCTCTAAGCCTTTAGCTGATAGTTTGCAGTGTGCACGCTGTGGAAGAGCCTAAATGCAGCTTCTGGGATATTGATGTGGTATCAGTATCAGAGGGGTTGTTAATCAGTTTCAGCTGCTTTGGTGTTAATGAAATGAACAGGTGCACCAGCGGGGCACCAATGAGACACCCTCCCCAATCAGGAATGGTTTTTCGGGTGGAGGTGACTCACATTTTTCCCTCCTCCATCTTTTTTTTCACTAGTTTTGCATTTGGCTGGGGTCAGAGTCACTGCTGGTAGCACAAGGCCATACCTGGACCCTACACAGGTTGCACAGGTAGCCCCACTCCTCCAGGACGGCACATTGCCATTGACCATTGCCAGAAGAGTTGCTGTGTCTCCCAGGAGACCGTTACTCAAGGAGACCTGGACAGGGTCGTAGAAGGACCGTAAGCCATCAGCAGGACCAGTATCTGCTCCTTTGTGCAGGAGGAACAGGATGAGCACTGTGTGCTTTTGTTAGGCAGGAGTGGAAACACAGAGAGGGTACTCTTACAGCAGATCAGGGAACTGCAGCACACTGGACAACAGCCGAGTCCTACAGTAGCTGTGTTATTGTATGGTATATCCATTTATAAATTAAAAAGCCCCCATAGACTGTTTGTTGTGGGTTGGTGCTATATGAATTGCTTTACCAAAGCTAAATTAAAAAAAAAAGAAGACCTGCAGCAGCCAGTGGTGTGAAACAGACTTCATGAGGGTGGCCTGAGGACCCAACATCCACTAGTGGGCCCTGTGCTCACTGTCTGGACCCGTGGAGCCTGATTGGCATTGGTCATAGAAGATGAGATTTGGCAGGTCCACCACTGGCACCCTGTGCTTTTCACAGATGAGAGCAGGTTCACCCTGACTGCATGTGACGGACATGAAAGGAGAAGCTGTGGAGAACATTCTGCTGCCTGTAACATTGTTCAGCACCACCGGTTTGGTGGTGGGTCAGTGATGGTCTGGTAAAGCATTTCCATGGAGGTATGCTTAGAACTCTACAAGCTAGGCAGCGACATCCTGACTGCCATCAGGTATCAGGATGAAGTCCTTGGACCCACTGTCGGAGCCTACGCTGGTGCAGTGGGTCCTGGGTTCCTCCTAGTCCACGACAATCCCCGGCCTCATGTGATGAGAGTATGGAGGCAGTTCCTGAAGGATGAAGGAACTGATACCATTGACTGGCCCCCACGCTGTCTTAGCTAAATCCAATAGAACACCTCTGGGACATCATGTTTCAGTCCATCTGATGCCACCAGGTTGCACCTCAGACTGTCCAGGATCTCAGTGATGCCCTGGTCCAGATGTGGGAGGAGATTCTCCAGGACACCATCCAGTGCTATTAGGAGCCCTGACGTTGTCAGGCATGCATACAAGCACGTGGGGGCCACATAAAGTACTGAGTCCCATTTTGAGTTTGAGAACATTTTCTTGCCTGCTGCATCATTTTCACTTTGGTTTTCAGGGTGTTGGACTTCAGCCTCTGTAGGTTGATAATTTTCATTTGGATCAAACGATGTTGCATCCTTTCATTCCTAACACATTACTCAGTCCATATCAGCTCTGATGTGCAGTTTATTGCTGCAGTTATTTTCCAGAGTCACTGTTAGAGGGCAGAACCAAACTGTTTAAAGTGCTGCATTTACTTTTTTCTCATTCGGCTTCAAGGGCACGTACAGGAGCCGTCTGTCCCACCCTGACGTTCCACTCAGTCACTCCCCTCCTCTTCCGTCCTCTGTCATTTTACAACAGTATATGTCCCATGAAGGACATCATTCTATAAAAATCTAATCACTTTGTATTGATGTATCTTTCAAAGGATGTTCTCTTTCCTCTGTTCAGAACTGAAAGGATGCAAATGAAACGGTCACCTTGCACTCTCAGTGCCTGTAATGTGATTGTCTGTGATTTCAGCATGGACTGCTGGCCTTCAAGTTCATCCTGACCTTCCTCATCCAAGATGTTCCCAAACACATCCAGAATGAACTGGCTCGTCTGGAGTTTGAATCACTGGAGGCCTTCAAGAAGAAGGTAAAGTCTGACTCTGCTCTTCTCTCTAACTTGTTACCACCTGGTCCGTGACATTTAACAACAAACTTCACAATAACTGTGGGGGCAATCCTACCTCAAACAGATCCAGTGAGAAGTGGAAACCCCCACAGAGTGAAAGCTTCATACAGCTGCTGTTTGTCCACTTTCATTTTTCCAATTAGCAGCAGTTTTTTTAATGTTTTCTTGTCCCTTTGCTGAGTGGAAGGAGCCCTCCTCCCCCTCATCCCGTTCTGCTGTGATCGGGGTCAGCAAGAAGCACAAAGAACAGTTTCCAGAACAACGCGAGCAGTTGTCAGCTGGCTCAGTCCATTAGGATCCCTCATATGGTGATCTCAGGCACACAGATCCGGTTATGAGAAACCACACACACCTGATATTTCTCATATGGTTATTGACTCAATGTGCATCATGATGTGCTTGTATGTAGCAGCTGTGGTGAAGCTGACTGATTCCAGCCTTCAGATCGAGACAAAAATGGAGATCTCATGTATGTTTCCATAACAACGTGCAGCTCCAGAGCTTCCCCTCTTGATGCCTGTCTCAGACCACTTTACTGCAGATAAATGGCATTTCCAATGCTAATAGCATTGATATGGCTCCACTGTAAAGCATTAGCTTGCTGTGCACCGCAGCTATTTGTTTGATGTGGACTGATGGAGCTGAGTGCTTCTCTGATGAGCTGTTGGATCATCATTTCATATGGTCTCTGCTGCTCCTCGGTATGCTGCTGAGTTATTACGTACAGTTTCCCAATCTTACCAGAAAACCCATTTGAATAATTACAGTTCTTTTTATACATGCAGATTAGATTTCACCAGTCTTTACCACAGATATATGAAAGCCATAACCACGTCATTCATATGATAAGCTAATCCAGTCCTGGACTGTCGTCATGACTGAATATTTATCATTTTTTGGTCTGTGGTGTCTTGGTTCTGCAGAAACAGCTCCATGGAGGGTGAGTAGCTCACAGGGTGTGTGTGGCTGTGGAAACTCTTGTGACATCACTGTCGAGTAATTGGATGACATTTAATTACTCATAAAGCTGGATACTCACCTTACTTTCTAACGCAGATGGTTTTGTTATGACCTAACGCGCTGAGATGTGTTGTGCTGTGATACTGTAGTTCACTTCAATAAGAGAAGCGTGAAAAACAGACGCTGCTGATTTATCTGCCAGCATGAAAGAGGATTAACATCATCACATCGCTCCTAATGAATGACTCCTTGGAGATGAACTGGATGTCCTGAGGTTTATGGGTTTTTCTTTTCCTACCTGTCAGTCCTGCTTACAGTAGATGTCAGTCTGGCTGACCTCAGAACATGGCCAGGCAGACAGAAAAGCATCCAGACAGTTAGAGCTAAATTAAGATGCTGCCTGCTACTTAAGGCTGGCTGTACTGGCTGAAGTTGGCAGACCTGCAGTGTGGGAGGTTGGAGGGCAACCATGTAGACATTTTGGTCAGAAGAAGCAACCTAAGAAATAGTATTTATATTCCAACACAAATGCACATCACTCCATGTTCCCGGCCTAAAGCTCTCAAGCTCAAGTGTCTGATTCTGAGGCTGGATGCCACTCAGTACAAATCATCATCTCATTTGACATTTCTATAGCAGAACTCAGTTTGGTTCATGGGCCACATCAACCCCAATCTGAACTCAAGTCGACCATAAGAGGAAAAGTATTGTGTAGTATTTAATATTATTTGCTTCCCTTTTCCATAATAAGAAAGAAGATCTTATGAATAATAAAGTTCGAGAACATTTAGAACAGGCCGAGATGTTATGGTGCAAGTTCAAGAGCATCTTTCTCTCCATCTGAGTCATCTGCCACACACGTACATTTATAGAAAGATAACAATGTTTATGTTGGGCTCAGAGTTAACAGGCCAGAACCACAGAGTCTGCATTAGGGGGTCGGATTGTGGCGTTCACCTCATACAGTGAGGAAAATAAGTATTTAATAAAGTGCTGATTTTGCAAGTTTCCACACCTACCTGGAATGGAGAGGTCTGTAATTTTCATCGTAGGTACCCTTCAACTGTGAGAGACAGAAAAAAGTGGTTTCCTGAACTTTTCCGGAAAAATTCAGGAATCCATCTTGTACGATTTTTAAATAATTCATTTGTATTTTGTTGTATGAAATAATATTTGATCACCTACCAACCAGCAAGAATTCTCTCACTCATTACTCTGCACTCATTACCTGTATTAATTACATGTGTTTGAACTCGTTACTTGTACAAGAGACACCTGTCCACACACTCAGTCACACTCCAACCTCTCCAGCATGGCCAAGACCAAAGAGCTGTCTAAGGACACCAGGGACAAAACTGTAGACCTGCACAAGGCTGTGATGGGCTACAGGACAACAGGCAAAGGCAGCGACTGCTGGTGCCATTATTAGAAAATGGAAGTAACACAAGTCTCGGGCTCCAAGCAAGATCTCACCTTGTGGGGTAACGATGATCCTGAGAAAGGTCAGGAATCAGCCCAGAACTACAGAGGGGGACCTGGTCAATGACCTGAAGAGAGCTGGACCACAGATGACCGTCAGTAACACACTGCACCGTCGTTCATTAAAATCCTGCAGGGCCCCCTGCTCATGCCAGCACATGTCCTGTTTGAAGTTCAGAGGCATCATGGGAGAAGGTCATGTGATCAGATGAGTCCCAAATAGAGCTTTTTGGTGTCATTTTACCCTCAGTGTGGTACGAAAACCCCAGATTTAAATCCACTGAGCGAAACACAGTTGGACTAATTGACCTAAAACCAGATCAGTAAGAGTTGCAGGATTCCCAGTAATAATTGTATGGGAGCATTTGATGGACTGCTATTCTACAGAGGAGCAGGAAGGAGAGCTTTGTATTCTGTTTAAAGTATTGGGATCAAATGTGATCACCGGCTCAGCACTCGGACACAGAGGGGAGCTGTACGTGTGCAGCACAGACTTGTTTGGAGAACTTGTGCAGCGGTCTCACATTCCCACAGGAGACACTCGATCAGACGGATTAGCAGCTTTCTTGGCTGCACTTCGTCAGCTACAAGTCACCTTGCTCTGCTCCACCATCTGAACACATCAGTCACAGCAGAATGAGAAGCCAGCAAAGGTCCTGTCATACCTTAAACCTGCCGTCATCAGAAACAGTAGATAGATGTCACACTGATGCCATCCCAGTGGGTACATGATGTCTGACTTCCAAGGCTGCATGTGGAGCGTCTTTCTGTGTCTCTGTCCTAAACACAGCGCTGCACATCAGTGAACATGTTGCTTTATCCAGCTGCTCGTCCTGGTTATTACAGGTGCAACAGTAAGATTAACAGTAAGTGGTCAAAGCAGCAGGAGCCTAGAGTGTATAATGTGTCCTCAGCTGCTGAAAGCTAACAGCCACGTATCAAAGCCATCTGCAGTCTGTGGACCACAGTTGATGAAGTTGTTGCATCATGGCTTACAGTAAACTAACATCACTGAAATCTCAGTCAGTCGGTGCCTTCACACCAGTTGGGTGTCTTTGAAAGGTGGTTCAGTGGATGTGATGCCCTGGTCAAAGGTACAGCGCTGTGGTTGGCCTTGTGCTGACTGCTCTCTGCCAAACTAGCACAAAGTCACTCTTTAATGTGACTTTATGCTGCCATAGATTAGTCAGGTACAAACCAACTTCAGCTTTGTATTAATCAGATCAATACTTGGAGCTTGTTAAGGACACTGTTGTAAATCGGGACTTTGGATCAATTAGAAAAATCAGTTGTGCAGTCAGAATGTTCCAGCTGCTTTCATCACATTTGGAGCAAAGAGGCTGTCGACATGTCCACCTATAAAGCCCTCGCCTGTTTATTGTTGCCCAGCAACAGCTGATTCAACATTTGAATTGAATCCTAGTAGATTTTATAACATAAGTTATTTAAAGGTGTTGGAAGGTAAATGTTCTGAGTCCATCAGATGTTTGATGGGATTCACTAAGTGGAATTGTTAGTGCTAAACATTATATTCCAGCTCTGAGTCATCAGAGTACCAGGAGGTTCACACTGATGGGTTAAAGTCTCTGTTACCTCTGTAAGTAGCTTCTGCATGCAGCTGGAGCTTGTTGCTCTGTCTGAGCAGGCTGTGGTTACACACACTGTGTGTGTGAGAGCAAACGAGGGCTGGGATTTATCCAGCTTTGCTCAGCTACTGTGTGACAGTAATGTAACTTTGTGTTTGCCCTTCTACACTGTAAACGGGTTCCTAAACAGTAACTGATGGGTTCCCAGCTTCTCCTGTGACTGAAGCTGGGCCCGAAATGAAGCTCCTTCAGGCAGACGTCAGGATGCAGACTCAGCAGAACTGGTCCACAATAGATGGCCGTGCACTCACACTCTTCATGCTGCACACTTTCTAACAGCAGCTCAGACTTTGACAAGGCATTGCAGTGCAGTAATAGTAGTGTTGTATATGTAGTGTTATATGGCTGACACACACACACACACACACACACACACACACACACACACACACACACACACACACACACACTCTTTATTCTCACAGAGCAGAGCACAGCATCCCTTCCTACTCATACTGCTCCAGGGCCATAACAGATTGTGATGAGCAGGGCCACTCCAGGTGTGTGTGTGTGTGCGTGTGTGTGTGTGTGTGTGTGTGTCCTGTTTCCTCTCTTCTCTGATGAATACTGACATGTCAGGACTATTAGCAGTGCATGCTGGGCAGACAGTAGCTCTGTGCAGACACAGACAGCAGGGTGTGTTTTCTCTAAGACTTCACTCATAATGAGCTGTGGGATTATTGAAAACTGATTCACAGACGAGCGTTTTATTTACAACATGACTAGCTGCATGCTGCTTTGATCCAAACATGAGCAGAGCTGGCACTAATCATTACCCTAATATTTATATCTAATTTTTTTACTTTTTTTCAAAATAAATGCAGTTTTTCTGACCAGCAACAAAAGCCAAAGCTGCTTTAATGTGCTTGTTCTCAGGCCTGTAACAATGAGGACGCTGCAGCAGCGCTCTTCATTTCTCAGTTCATTTCTCCGTAACCATGACGTTGACTTGAGCACACAGTCATACACATACATTCATCCTGCTTTTTGGTGTGAATATTTCATAATGGAACCACCCACCCATCTTACTGTATTTAGCTACCCAGACCTCTAGTGTATGTGGGTGGGTCTGCCTTTAATGAACAGGCTCAAAGGTAAAAACACACTGTGACCACTGAACAAGTCACGGACGCTTGGAGGACTTAACTGAATTAAAATCCTGCCAAGATCAGCAGCATCGTCACAGTCGTACTCTGTCATTAAAGCCCAAACAGGAATTGTTAAAACCAGCGTGAACCAAAGTGTCTCTGCTGTTAGTCTACGTCTGCGTTTAGCCTGCATACGTCTCTGCTGCCCTGTAACCTTGTGGAAAAATCCCAGTGGGCAGACCTCTGGCATTTAGACAGCTGTGACAAGATCAGATCTGTGGCTGAGGATCAGGTTTTTGCTTACAGTGTAACTCCAGCCCACATCACCGAGGATGAGCTGCTCTGAGGGCCTGTGATCCTCTCAGAGAGAGGCAGCAGAAACTCCTCCTCTCTCTGACAGACTCCATCTGCAGGAGACAGACGGCCCGCAGCCAAACATGTACCAAAATGTACCAAACCAGATCCTCTTCATGCAATTTTGTGGAGCAGAAACACTGGGAGGCTTTACAAAGCAGCCATCATCAACCAGTGAGGAGGAGTTTACATGAGCAAGACTGAGAAATGCAAACCAAGCGAGTCATGGCTGCCGTGGACCACCTGCCTCCCTTTGTCTGTTCAAACATCTCAGCTCTTCATCTTTGCTTTCACTTTGTTGTTACAGTGGAGGATCCAGATCACTGAGCTCTACAAACAGCTCCAATAAGCTCCACATTAATGTGCAGGCAAAGTGTTCAGTCTCAGCTATTCTTGGTTCTCTTTGCAGGACGGAGCCAAGTGTTAGACACTAACACACTCCACTCACTTCAAATACCAAACACACCCTTTCAGTGTGCCGGGCTATTTATAATGGAGCATTCCCACGTCAGTGTCGTCCTCAGTCGCACCAGCAGCCCATCCACCTGTAACACCAGGGTGGTGTTTACTCCTCACTCCTATCTGTGTCATATTTATGGGGAGTGATGAGCTCAGTAATGTATCATTTCAAACAGGTGGCTCTGTAGTTGAGGTATTGGCCTCTGCTCCACTACCTTCAGCACCGTTCACCCTCAAGTCCAACATGCTCCAGAGCCAGTTAGCATCAGGCTGCTAACTGTCAGAGCTCCTACCTACCAGAAATAAGTGTGAACATTCATTTTCAAATTCATGTGACCATGTTGCTGTTTTTTTTTTGTGTGTTTCAGAAAATGCTGGAAGCCTCGCAGCTCAGTAAGACTGCACAGTGAGGAGGACAGGTGTGCCCACAGATACTGATGATGGCACACTGTGGTTTACATCCCCACTCTGACGCTCTACGTGTGTGTGTGTGTGTGTGTGTGTGTGTGTGTGTGTGTGTGTGTGTGTGTGTGTGTGTGTGTGTGTGTGTGTGTGTGTGTGTGTGTGTGTGTGTGTGTGTGTG
>VOQJ01043223.1:0-10584 GCA_015052665.1 Apistogramma diplotaenia
CACAGCTTTGTGTGTGGCCTCGCAGTAATTGTGCAGGACAAAACAAGATGGTGTAGCAAATGAACATGTTGTTTAAGAAGGGCTGTTAAGTTTAGAAGACTTGTGAATCCGCGCGAAAATTGTGGCGGTTGCAACCATAGTGCGCATGTGCAAGTGCCCCGGTTTTCAGAAAGCATAGTTTCTTTTTTTTTCTTTTTTTTTCTTTTTTTAATATATTTTTTATTAAAAATAAAAGAACAGGGACTTTACAGCAGGAGTCATTACTACTTATGCCACACACAGCACAATTTTTGAAAGCATCGTTTCTGTCCATTTACATGAAAACGCAAGCATTTTCGAAATGCACCACTCTGGACCCCGTTTTCAAAATGCAGCATTTTCACTCTGTTGTCGTGTAAACAGAAGGCGCAAACGCATCAAAACGACACCGTTTTAAAATGAAAATGGTGTCATGTAAACGGGGCCTTAATTTTATAGGGTTCTTTTGGATCGCTCTTTGTCTGGACCCTCACCCAGGACCAGTTTGTCATCTGAGACCCTACCAGGGGGACAAACCCCTGGACAACATAGCTCCTGGGATCACTGGGACACGCAAACTCCTCCACCAGGTTAAGGTGGCAATCCATCGAGGAGTTTAAACAGAAACAGTTTATGTAAAATGTAAGTACAACCCCATGATTCAATAGGTTACATAACCACTTTTAGCAGGAAAAATCTCAAGTAATAATTTTCTGTATGACTTTCTTAGTTTCTCACATTGCTGTTTTGTAATTTTAGACCATTCACAAAGTTGCTTCAGTTCTTTGAGGTTTATCTTTATTTGTTCAGTTTTCTTAAGGTTCTGCCACAATCACGTTGAGGTCTGAACTTAAACTGGGCCATTGCATTTCTCTGAGCACTGCACTGTTGACCTTGGGAGGAATTGGCTGGACTGTTCACTCCTGGCAAGACTGGCAAGTGTCCTTTTGTGAATAATCTTTTTCACTGTAGAATGACGGACAGATTGTTTGGAAATGGTCCTTTAACCCTTCCCAGGTTGATGGGCTGCTTTAACATTAGTGCTGATGTCTTTCCTCTTTGTTGAGTTGGGATCACATAGAATAGTGGCAGAGAATAATTTCAGAGAGCAGACTGACCTGAGCAGGGTGTAGCTATGTGTCTGACGAGTTTTACCCAAAATACACTTGGAGAAAATATCAGCAATCCATTTTAAAATTTGTGTGTCGTAAAGTTAAATGTAAGAGTGAAAATTAAGCCAGTCATGCAGAACAACATTTTATTCAATATTTTACACCTACTACATTACTAAAGGCAGTCAGCCTTGTAATGTTTTTTAGAAACGATGACTCAGTCCGACTGTGGCAACCTTTACTGTAAAGGCCCCTTGTAAAACTTGAATGATAGGTGATGTAAGGTCAGCTATGCCTTTGGACGTATACATGGTGCTCATCTGAATATAATTAGGAGAGGGTGTGCCTTTTCCAGCTCTCTTCGAATTCAACTTAAAATCTTGTTCTCTCTCCCATCTAGGCCCCCATTAGTCTCGGGCTGGGGGTGTGCAGCCCTCCCAGCCCCCCCTGAAGTACTGCCCCTGGGATGTACTTAGTTTTTCACACATTACACCTGCATTTTTGCTATAGTTTTTAAAAATATATATGAGACACTGTAATACATTTTACAGGTTGTATTAACCTGATTTTCATTTCATTTCATTTAACTGCTACCGACCACATTATCATAGTACGTGTTGTGTTCATGGACATTTATATAACCTCTTGTTATATAAAGGAAATAATGTACTTTTCTTGGTTCATTTTTTTATTGCTGATCCTGTTTTTTTCACATGACCAGAATTTCTTTTGCAGTTTTTTACTGGTCCTAACTTTAATGTCTTTAATATCTGTTTGAAGATAATAAATATTTAAAACAAAATGGAATTTGGTTGCATGATTTTGTCCGTTTACTAAATAAAACAATTAAAGTGAATTCCATTTACTTCTGAGTGTTCTTTTAATTTAAATAAAAAATAATGAGAATTTTAAAGTAGTCAAAGGTTGCAGCAGCCGATTCTGCTAACTTAGGCTAGTTAATTTAACAAAGCACATAATTCATTTGGAGTTTTTCTATTAAAAAAAGTATTTTATGTTCAATATATTTATTTTCTCCTCTTATTAAATTAAAATTTTATTAAAGAACAGTAGATAAATGTGGAAAAACAGGTCAAAATGTATTGCTATCTCTGGTACTAGTTAGCTGTACAAGTCAGAACATAGTCATTATACTTTTTGCATGAATATGGTCTCTTCTTAAGTATATTTCTGTGTCATAATAATGTTTGCATGCTAAAGTGAACTATCATAAAGTGACATTCTGGCTTAATGCATCCATTTTAACAGCATTACTGCAGTTTGGCTTCATCAGTCAGTTACTGCAGTTTTGAATCTTTATGCTGTTGTTATATCTACAGTCTTTTTCCCTTAATTGTTATGGCCTTCAGTCCAGTTAGGATAATAGTTCTTATTCTAACAGAGTGCTGATTAAATGTTAGGATTGTTCTATAGATTTGCATAAGACTGTAAAGTTCCTGATTATTTTTTTTAACCTGAGCATGTTGCCAAATTATTTAGCTGTCAAGCTGTCATGTAAAACATCATCTTGAATATAGATAATTAGAAAGGTTTTTTTGGAATTAGGTGACCATAATTAGCTTTTTGAAATATGCTAGCAAGCTATCGCCCAAAATCAGAGATGAACTTACTTTATAAGCCAGTCTCGAGTGGCCATTAGAAGAACTGCAGTTTTGGCATTTACTCAATGGCTTGATTTTTTTCGTTCTGGAAGCTTAAGAAATATTTATAGCTGCTGTTAAAATCTTAGTGGTGGAGCTATCCTGTTAGTCAAGGATTATAATTCTTATTGTTTTAGTTATTTTTACGGTTAAGGACAAATGATATTTAAAAAAGCACATGCTTGATAAATGTTGTTATGAAGTACACATTGCTTTTATTTACTGAAGTCAAATACAGAAATCTAGCACATATCAGTGATACGCCTCATGCTCATGAACCTCATGCTGCTCATGCCCATGTCCCTGAAGCTCCTGTACTCCCCGGGCCTCAGGTACATCATCCTGCCTCTGTAGTGGGCCTGCTCGTACATCAGCCAATGGCCATCCATCACATGGCAGGACATGCAGTCAGACATGCGGAAACGATCCATGATGCTGTCACAGTCATCCATTAACTCAGACATCTGACCACCAAAGTTCTCCCTCTCATAGATCCTCATCCTAAATGGACCTCTGTGCTGTAATTAAATTCAGGGATATATAATTATGACCACTGACGAGTATTTTAAAATTAAATAAATTAATAGTAATCAAAGTATAGTGTAGTAATTCTTACAAAGGGGATCATTCTGCAGGATCTGATGGAATCAAACATCATTCCCATGCTCATCATGCGCTGCATGTCGTGGTACTCGCCCCTCCTCAGGAAGAACTGCATGCCCATGAAGTTGGGACGCTCATAGACCATGAAGCAGCCACTCTCCACCCTGCAGGACTGGCACCTGCTCATGTAGGAGGTGATGTCAGAGCAGTCGCTCATGCACTCATAGGAGCGACCCTGGAAGTTCCTATCCTCGTAGAAAACGATCTGGAAAAAGAGAACAAAGATATCAGTTTAAAAAGAACTGGTAGTTGTGTTATTATTTAAATTCTGGATTTATTTTACAGTAGATGTTTTGAATATCCCATTACCTTGCCCATGATGGTGGTTTAGGTTGTTCCCAGTGGATGGTTCAACTTGCTCTGCCAACTCCATGATTCCAGGGCCTTTTTATACAGAATCCCAGGGGCCTTGATGTGTTGTTATTCAAATGTGCAAAGCTGATGAATTAGCAGTATTACTTTTGCTGAACGGGGCCTATAAATGACTAACAATGGTTCTAACATCCATACATTTCTGGCAGCAGTCATCTGTATTGTCTATTATAAGCATACGCTTTGTGTGTGTTCCATTTTCAGTCAGAAGGCTCTCCACATACAGTTACTAATCAGTGATGGAAAGAACATGATATCAGGCCACATCTGTGGTAAACCTTTGACACAGACCCAGAACCTGTACAAAGATTCACTTGGTATAAAGAAATCAATAAGTTAAATCTTTTTTCTTTTTTTTTGTGAATTGAAGTTATTAAAAAGGGGTAAAAAGTAGTTTTGTAGTAGAAAAGTTTATGCTCATATAGTGCAGACAACTTATGTATATAGTGATTAAAATAAGTGATTCTATGGTTCTTTGGATATGGAAATTTGCTCTTTTGCAGTTTACTTCTTATTATTTAGTATTACTTGTTTTTTTGTTTGTTTTGTTTTTTGCACGACAGCACCAAGTATCAAAGAAATTTCCTAATGTAGTGAACTGTTTCACTCATATGGTAATAAACTCTTCTGATTCTGATTTATACTTATTCTAAAGAAATAATTCTTTCCTTATAATTCCATCATCTGCTTGTTCTCTTTTTTTCAGCAGTACTTTAACAGAAGCTGACTGGAGAAAAGCACCACTAAGATGAAGGACTTGCACTAGTTTCAATTGCATTAATTTATCTTTTCATTTGCAGGGATTTGTTTGAAAATTGTCTTAAATCTGGATGGAAATTTGTCTTTTCTTTTTACACCACACCTAAAATTACATGAAGACATTAGATAACTATTAATGGATGGGACATACAGGCATTTTTGTTGCTATATTGAGTGTTCGACTATACATCAGCTATATAGTTGTTCAAGCTAGTGAGACATAAACCACCAAATCTGACAAAGATATATTAGAATTAAAGTTGCCAGTTTTTTGTAAGTAGAAACACTGATGATTCATTGTGAACCAGCAATTGTATAAGCTGGGTTGGGATTTTGAAGGAGGATGAGAATTTGAAAGGGAAAATATAGAAGAAAATAACATATGGAAAAATATCTCTCATGATGGACGTGTAGGCTTTATTTAACTTTAAGGAGTGGCATGTTTATTTTTAAATGAATAACAGTATTCTATTGTGAAATATAAGAGAATAACTTTTGCCTAGATAATAAAGAATTTTTGATTACCAAAGTAATATGGGATTCAGAAATGTAGATGCAGGATAATGTGGTAACAATTTTGTAAGTATTTTTAGTGGTATACAGAATATAATAGACAATCATAAAATAAACATATATAAATAAATATCATTATGTTATACACATACAGATTTTTTTTTACTCTAGAGAGTACAATAATGAATTTTAATGAGTCTAAATCATTTTGAAATTGTCTACTTGATGAATAGTTTGTTTTTGACCAACTGCAATATGGTTATGGTTGTGATTATTTTTCCCACAGTTAAATTAACTGACAAAAGCTATAATTGTTCTTCACAGGACCTATTGAGTAAATACAAACTAACAGTTAACATGTTTGCAGGCTTCTCTGGGCCTTTTTCAGGCTCCCTGAACAGCAACAACATATTTTTTTAAGTTTTTCAGAGCCAGTTTTGAACAACTCAGTGAACACAAATTCACAAAACAGGTTAAAAATTCAACATCTTTAATAAACAAAGTGCTTTATATTTACAGCAAGGTTTCACTTGATGGCTAAAATTCAGTGACTCTCCTGAAGGAGCCAACAATGGCGCAGGTGGCGCACCAGTCGCGGTATCTCCTGTACTCCCCAGGTCTCAAGAAGTACTGTCTGCCTCGGTAGTTGGGGTACTCGTAGAAGATCCAGTAGCCATTCATAACATTACAGGAGTAGACATGGCGGTGATGGAAACGGTCAGACACACAGGGACAGTCATCCATGAACTCCATCATGTGACCACTGAAGTCAGGCTTCTCATAGATACGCAGTCTGTAAGAACCTCGATACTGTAGGGGAAATTAGGTATTAATTAAACAAAAACATGTTCAAACCTTTACCATATTTCAGTGAAACAATAACAGTAAAAGCAATTGCTAAATGTATATTTCAGTGTTATGGCTATCTTACCACTGGAATCATCCTGCAGGAGCGGATACAGCTACTGAAGCCCATCCACCTCTGGTAGTCAGGATACTCTCCCCTCCTCATGAAATACTGGTGGCCCATAAAGTTGGGTCGCTCATAGATCATAAAGCAGCCGCTCTCTACCCTGATGGAGTTGCAGCGGCTGAAGTACAAATGAAGGTCTGTGCAGTCATTACTGCACTCATAGCTCCGACCCTGGAAGTTCTTGTCCTCGTAAAAGATAATCTAATGGAAAATAAAAGAGTTTCAAGAGTGGTAGCCTAAGCTGCTCAATTAACATTTTTCAGCAAAAAAAAAAGAGAGAATTGGGATTTTGACTAACATTCAATGTGAGCATAGAGAACAAAACAGTACTTACCTTGCCCATGGTCTCCGTTGGAGAGATTCCCCATGTTTTCAGGGCTTTTTATACTACCTCTTGACAAACAAATGCATTGTTATTCAAATCCTCTCATAGTTATAATTGAAGGCTACTAGCACATGTTTACCTTTTTGTTGGAGCCCAACATTGGGTGAGAAATATGGATCTGTATTTGAAAAAAAGGATAAATAATTAACTGGTTTGGTGTTTTGACATGCATGGACAAAGGAAAAGACTAGTATGGTATCCACACATCCAGTGGACAATGGCTGCAGAACAATATGGAACAGGCCTTTCCCATTAAATATGTTGCGCAACAGCGCAGGAAGCCATTCACTCTCCCTCTAGCTCTACCTGAGCAACCCCACCATATGCAAATAAACAAGTGTATGTATACTGTGCTGCCAGGCTGTATGCTGCGCACAACATAACAGTACGATTTGTACTGTTTGTATATAGTTATATACAGTTTACTGTATGTTAAGCAGTGTAAAACCATTTCAATCCCAAGACTCAACTTTAGTTTCATTATGTGGCACCCTAATGGACTGCAGTTACATGATTTTTCACTCATGTGTCATTCTGAAGACTCAGGAGATGAAAATGCAAGAAAAAAAGTCCGCACACCTCAGGCAGCTCCTGAGGGAATTTTAATATTCTGAAGACTCCCCATACTGTACAGGAAAAATTAAGCAGATACATAGTAGATAATAACTATTAGCTTTATTCCTTTTATTCCATCAGCATATATAATTATTTATTGCTTATATTATTTATGCTATTAACTATGGTCCAAACTATGGTGTCATGGTAAATTTCAGGTTGAGGGGTGTTTTGTATCAAAAGGGATTATGATTAATTAAGGGACTCCAGAGGACACCTGCTTCTGCTTACATCCTCTATATGATCATGTATCTGTGATTGTGTGATTTATGTGCTAATAATGTTTGCTTTCAGTATTTAATATTATTTAGTAGCACAGATTATCAATCATTTTAGTAATCCTGTGATTGATACCTTAAGTTGATCTTGTGTTTATCTCCCAGATGAAGGTTAGATTCATTTCAGAATGTATTATTTTAGGTTTTAAGCTAAGTTTTGTGTTGTTTGTTTAAGACCTTTAAGACAGTCTTGAACATAAACATTTTTGGCATTATACATAGTTGTAAACTATTTTGCAGTAGACGTCAATTATAATGATGTAATGTGACAGAGATGAATTGGGATTTCACACTGCGCATTTAAAAATGTGTTTATGTGACCTGCTTTGCTAGATCATTCTCAGTCTTTCATTCGTTATTCCACATTTTGTCATTTGTTGTCAGGTGTGTCCAGGATGAGTTCCCTTTCCTGCACTGTCCAGTGTCTTTGTGTGTTTAACACTAATCGTATGGATAAATTCTCCCCCCACAGAGACCAGCTAATCCTATCGAGGCAACAAACTGGGAGAGGCATTGTTTTCAATGGTATGCCTAAGCATACAGGAGATTAAACTATGGTGCGCAAGCTAGCCAGAAACTGATAGATACATTGTTTAGTCATTGGTCCTAAATAGTACTTATTTTCTTTTCTGTAACATTTGACTGGACGAAAAAGCTGAAAAACAAACTATACTATACTATACTATACTATACTATACTATACTATACTATACTATACTATACTATACTATACTATACTATAAACTATACATCTGCGGTCTTAAGGGTACTTTGCAAAATGGTAATGAAGGTTTGAAGGGAAACATGAAAAAAAGGATTGCTTTATTAAGCAGTTTAAGTTTATTGGGAAAACAGATAGTTCAAGTCACTGAAAGATGCATTTAAATGAAGCAAGACTTCAGTTGAAGTCAGTGATTCTTCTGATGGAGCCGATCCGTGGGCTGATGCCTCCCCAGTCACTGTACCGGCGGTACTCTCCAGGCCTCAGATAGTACACTCTACCCTTGTAGTTGGGTTGGTCGTACAGTAGCCAGTGGCCATCCATCACATTGCAGGAGTTGAAGTCAGACATGCTGAGCTGGTCCTGGACATTTGGACAGTCGTCGACCAGCTCATGCATCTGCCCGGACATGTCAGCACGCTCATAAAGCCTCATCCTGTAGGAACCTTGGTGCTAGCAAAGGATCACAAACTCTCTTAATGTCACAGGTTTTCAACTGCTTACAAATCAGATTATTTATCTACTTTAGATTTTTGATTTAGAAAAAAAATGTTTTTATTAATGACCACTCCCTTATATAAAATTTTCACCTATGTGGAACAACTTTGAACAAAAACTATCATGCTAAAATAAATATAAGGGAATTTAATTGAAATATAGTAGCTTCTGAATATTTGTCCATTTAACACGTGGCTCAAAAAATAATTAATATTATTAACAGATTCCTAAACCAAGTTATGATGACCTACCTGGGGTATCATACGGCAAGATCTGACACAGTCATTAATGCCAATCATACGCTGGTTATCCGAGTACTCTCCTCTCCTTAGATAGTACTGATTGCCCATGTAGTTGGGCCTCTCATACACCATGAAGCAGCCACTCTCCACCCTGATGGAGTTGCATCTGTTGAAGTAGGTGTGAAGATCAGCACAGTCACTGCTGCACTCATGAGAGCGCCCTTGGAAGTTTCTGTCTTCGTAAAATATGATCTGCAATAATGACACACACATGCACAACGTTTTACACAGTATCATGAGACAGAAACACGAAGACAAGTAGCAAACAGTATTTGTAAAAGCATAACATTTAATTTCCTTTACCTTTCCCATAGTTGTTGGCATCAGACTGTATTACCATTCAATGCTGTCCCTGAGCCAAGCCACTGTGCTTTATAAAAAAGAAAGAAAGAAAGGGCTGCTGTGTGATTGCACAGCATAAAGTATTGTCATTTAAATACATCCCTCACAGTGATGATGGATCACAAGTGGGGGTGGGCAGATGGGAAAATCTATTTATGTATAGATGACTCTTGGTGTGTGATGAGTTATTGTTCTTTCCTCCATGTTCATCACAATTTCTTCCTGAAAATGCTGCAGTACAATAGAATGATAGTCAGATAGTTCTGCACAACATCAGCAGGATAATACAGATATTTAACAGGGCCAGCACATAGTTTGCGCAACCTACCACCTTTTTTTTGTTTGTTTTTTCTTTTTGTTAATGTGAATCAACATTCCCAAGGTAGCATAAAATGTTGACTATGACTTCAAATGAAGGCTTTACATGAATATCTTGCTCAGATTGGATTACCACTGTAAACTCATCTGTTTGTTCTAAATTAATTAACAAATCATGCTGTGCTTTTTAATGTCTGAGGTCCTCTTCACAACTGAATGGACTATGACGACTCCATTTTGCAATTGCTTTATTACGATGTAAGTACTTTGATCAAGGACAG
This sequence comes from Apistogramma diplotaenia, assembly GCA_015052665.1. Lineage (NCBI taxonomy): Eukaryota > Metazoa > Chordata > Actinopteri > Cichliformes > Cichlidae > Apistogramma > Apistogramma diplotaenia. The sequence continues at coordinate 9,809 of VOQJ01043223.1, forward strand.
GTCCTGCAAAGTCCCTTTTTTATGTATGGTGAGTCCCGTGGTGAGCCTTAACCTTACATGAGGTAATGTTCTGATCCAGGTCAGTAGAATTTTAACCAAATCTTTTTAAATATTACAAAAAACTTTTTTTGCTTCCTTTAGTGTTGCAGGCACATAATCTGACTATGAAGACTATAAAACCTTAATGCAGCTCTCGCAACTACCAAACGGGGTCAATAGTCCATGATGCGTTTGATGGAGCCGACTCTGGCGCTCCTGCCACCCCACTCACTGAACCTCTTATATTCTCCAGGCCTTATCAGGTACATCCTGCCCCGGTAGTTGGGGTGCTCATAGAAGAGCCAGTTGCCATTTGTCACGTTGCAGGAGAAGATGTCATTAATGTGGAAGCGATCCATGACACATGGACAGTCATCCACCAGGTCCATCACCTGTCCCCCAAATTCAATCCGCTCATACAGGCGCATGTTGAACATCCCAGATTCCTGTTTTGAATCAGAGAAGGTCATCAATTACTCAGCTGCATCCTCACAAAGTATCTTAAAAAAACAATGTATTGTGTTTTACAATGAATATCATATACAATTATGGAATCTTCTATATTACTACACAGTCAATAATGAATAGTAATCACATATTACATATCTTGTAACCTTTATTCTACTCTGTATTTTAGCCTATGCACCGAATGGGAGTGGCCCTCCAATTTCATTGTACAGCTGTATAATGACAATAAAGGCTATTCTATTCTTCTTATTACTGGCAGTTTCTCTGTA
>VOQJ01043231.1:0-16701 GCA_015052665.1 Apistogramma diplotaenia
AATAGTAAACAAAGATGACCGCACTGTAAGTTTTCGAGACGAGACATTCTACAGTACTGTGCCCTGCAAGAGCCACAAACACCCACACGCAATTACTCATTCCCACAATAGCTGACACACACACACACACACACACACACACACACACACACACACACACACACACACACACACACACACACACACCACAGATCATTAGTGTCACCAGTTGGTGTTGCTTTAATCAATAGTTTGGATGGAAAACAAACAAAAAGACAAGACGAAAACATGAGACGAGTAATTAATCGGCAAATTGGTACCAAGGTAAAGTACTGAGAGATGGTTCTCAAACATTTTACCTGGTAAAATAAAGGTTTAAAAAAATTGTAGCTTATGATCATACTGCATAAGATAATTACCCGTTTGTTTGCTTAAAATTAACAGACACTATAGGAATCACATCTGCCTGATTTTTTTTCTTATATGGCAGAATGCAACAATAAGGATGCATTGAGTTCTGTAGTACTCAGTATATATTAGTATATAATATTTTACATTACAGCTTAAATGCTGTGGTTGTGCTCAAGCCCTGTGCAGTGTTTAATATTTATTAGACCACCTGTCATAAAAACTGGAAACCAAATTTTAGAAATCTTTTAAAAACCTCTTTCAAAATGTAAAAAAAATATTATTTATTAGGCAAATAACAAATTAAATTCATGTTTTTATACTGAAATTGGAGCCGGCACACTGGATTTCTCCACGATGTCACGAAATTAATCAAGCATAAAACTCAACCACAGTGTAATTTGGCATCTTAATCAAAAATAATAACTAAAATGGTTCTAACTACATAAGCATTTTTTGGTAAGCCATCAACTAAATTCACTAAGTGAAAAGATTCAAAATCAAAATGTTGCCAGTGAAGTTGAAATGATATCCTGTTCACTATGGGGGACTAGTCAATGACAACAACAATGTAATTTTTAAAAAAATGTTTTTTTTTGTTCATATCAGCCACAGTTTTTTCATCATCTTTCTGTGATTTCTTCTGTGTGGACACGACCTGTCTTCAGAGTGTGAGTCTGAGTGTTTAGTCGTAGAGCAGTCCTCCAGGCTGAGTTAATGGCAGCAAAGAGAGGTTTATATGTGTGTTAGTAAGGGGCAGGACTCCCTTTGGGGGCAGCACTTATCCTGTGTGTTTGTGCATTTGCACAAATGTGTGTGAAAGCTGATATGTGGCATTAAGATTATTGGTGGCAATCTAAGAATGATGAGCTGATTAGCCGCGCCCCCCTCCCCCATCCCCCTTCCAATTGAGATGTGGTTGCAGTTGCACACAAATTAATGGCACACACATATACACACACTCCGGACATACTGCAAATTTGTGTGTGTGTGTATGTTTTGAGTTTTATTTCATTTATTTAATCATTTTCAGGCATTTCTCAGTTTGTGTGAGCTTGTGTGTAAGCGTTTGTATTTGACAGTCTCGTAAGTGGCCCACTCTTAATGAACTCCTGCAGGTTGGATTTCCTCTGGGTAGAGTGGTGCTGGACTGCATTCCTATGATTCCCACTTTGCTGCAATCTTCTCCACTGGAAAGCAGCCACAACATCAGCAGCACCCCATTCGACTGAGAGTTGCCCACAGCCAAATTAACACACCGGCTGACCACTTCCTTAAAGATATCAAGGGAGGCAATGAGACAGCTCAATTTAGCCTGAATTCCTCACAGTTTGGTTAAAGAAAAGCACTTGGATCACACCAGTTAAATAGTGCTCTTTCTTACTAATTGACACTTTTTAGTCACACAGCTTGAATACTAAACTGTCTCTATGTCGCCACAGCGCATCATCAGCTTCAATCTCACCCTGTCACACCAACCCCACTGCATGACCTTCTTCACTGCATCCATGAACCTGGTCTTGTCCAATATATCCACTCTGCACATGTCCAAACCATATCAGCCTCGCCTCTCTAACTTTGTCTCTCAACTTGTCCAACCTGGTTACTCCCAATGAAAGTATCTAAACCTTGGTCCAAGAACTAATTCTAGAAATTGCATTACATAAGTGATTTTTAGCATTTCATGGAGGAAAATTCTAAGGTAGACTAAGACAAAAATGACCAACTGCGTATCAACCGAGTCGTACAGGGTAGGATTGCATTTGCAACACACTCTCACCTGCAACCAGAAGCTTTAAAGCATTCTACTGAGAAACAACCATGACATGATATTTGGTTTTCTAGTTATTCACTTAAAAATGCTGTTATAATCTGCATTCAGGTTTCATTTTTGCTGCTGTTGTACTGCATGTTGCGAAGCAGGGTGACAGAGAAGAAGATTATACACTACATCAATAATTTATGTAGGAATATTATTGTATTCTCTGTGTTATTAGATTGTACTGATGCAAAGTACACATGATTTAATAGAGAATTTGTTGGGATACTGATTTGGTTTGCATCGTGTTTGCATGGCTTAGAGTGTGTATGCTTTCGTGCTTCGTCAGTGTATACAGTCATTTGCATTGGTCTCTCTTCTCATGTGTCTCCTTCCTCTGTGTATACATAATTTCCCTCATTGATTTCTGGCTGGACTATTTGTCACCCACTTACTCAAGTCAAATTAGTGAGCACCGTCCGTCGTATCCACAGTTCAATCTATTATGAGAGCGGGGGTGGGGGGGGGACCATTCCCACACTAAGCATAATGAACATCATGCTTACTGGGGGAAAAGCCTTTGTGCATTGTGTGTTTGGGTGGAATTAATGGGAAATTTCCAGCTTGACAAAGCATGATTTATCCAGCATGTGTATGGATGGAATGAAGCTGTGGCACAAAGCTGGTAGGTGTAATTTACATTAGTGCAAGTCACTGCTTCTGTGACCCTTTGCAACACACAAGCCTGGAAGAAACGCTTAGCTTCCCAGATGTGTGTTACATTAAATAGAAAACAGTTCATCTGAAAACAATGCTTTAAATATACGGTATCTTCCCCTCTTACTTTTACTCTCTTGCTTTGCTGCATACTACTATTCACTGGCTTTGTGCAGCACAACACAGAAAAGATTATTAAACTCAAAATTAATAAACTCAAACTCCTTTATTTTGTTCATTTGAATAGATTGTTGGATACTTCCACTATGTCAGGGGTGTCAAACTCATTTTGCACTGTGGGCCACATGCAGCTCACTTCAGTCTTCAGTGGGCCAGACCAGAGAAACCTCCTTTCTGTCTGTTGAATCCCAGAGATATCTGAATATAAGAAAAAAGCTGTATGGAATGTTTTTATCTGACAGAGTCATCTGTCAGCACCACTGTTGGAGCTTAAATTGTAAGAAATGTGTAAAACTACAGAAAAAGTTCTGGTAGTTCTTTGTCCAGACTGTCCTGTAATTATAGAAATCAGGAAACAGAAAATGTTCTTTTTAAAATTTAGTTTTACTGTGAAGTCATCATAAAAAAATTTTTCTATAGTCGTGACAAAAACAGGGATTCCATCATCCAGCAGGCCGGATCACAGCCTTTGATGGGCCGGTTCTGGCCCCCGGGCCTTATGTTTGACACCCCTGCTCTACGTCTAATTCAAAACCATATCTACATGCGTGCACACACACACATACACACACCTTTTTCTATGTGTCAGTCAGACAGTGAAAACTTATGTTAACAAATTTGTTAAGTGGAGTAATCGTTGGAGTAGCTGCCAAACATGAGTCTGTTAGACCCCCTCCACCAGCCCCCCTCCCCAGCACAAGAACCCATTACTGCCAATTAGCGCAGCTCCCAAAGAGTTATCACTCTGTCGCTCGCTCTCTCTATCACACACGTGCACACGCACGTCTGTACACATATAGAGTCATACTCTCACTCAAATCCACACAGCATTACTGTATGACTAGAAAAATAGCACCCTATTTTTAGCCCCAGAGCTGAAAAGCTGTGACTCAAGCACAGGCATTGTGCCATTGTGACTAAAATCCAGATTAGAGCGTGAATGTTTTTGGTATTAGATGAAGTGGCTGGCTAAAACTCGTGCAAAACTTGTGTGTGGTGCCTCTATGTGCAAACTGTTATTCCTGTTGCTCAGTTTTTTAAAATGTATTTCGGCATGCTTAGAGTCATTTGCCTTGTGCAATCTTCACAATAAACATTACACTGGAAGCCCAGCAAACTGAGAGACTAGCAGGCACTTATTTATATATTTATTGGTGTGTTTTGTATTTCTGCTTAGGTTGAAATATTTCATAATGGATAAGTCAAAAACAATCTTCACTTGCTCAGTCATGTGAGCGTATCTGATCGAGTCAGTTCATACTGAATCACGGGAATGCCATAGCTATTGTTGAAGTTAAATAGAGACGGGCATTTTCTGCTCATGTCAAAGGCGAGATTTATTTCCAGAGATTTGTCTCTGGCAGCTTATATGGACGTTACTTCATCTAATCATATTTGAGGAAAAACTTGTCTCTGTTCGCAGAGAACAAAAGAAAGCGCATAACGTGAAGTCACAGAGTAAAAAGTGAAGATAATGTTGTCTGTACAAATCAGTTCACTATTAGAGCCATCGAGCATTGACCCCAAATCCTAGCGGGGAGTGCGATATGGTGCCTGAATTTGACGAATGTGGTGTGTTTCCAAATTTGGGTATCGCGTTATCTGTGAAGAATGATTGTGCACACTTTCTCGGTTCTGTATGCCATGAAAGAAATGTTTCAATCGGAGGTAGACGGAGATGGCAGCATGTTGGGGGGAGGCAGGAATGAAGAGATGGAGAAAAGGAGGGAAGAAAGATAAGCTAGAAAAGGTCAGCATGCTGGAGCGCGAGAAAATGAATCAAATCAGAGAAGAAAAGGGTGAAGACTGAGAAAGAGTATTGGCTCACTACATAAGATAATAGAAATAATAGAAATATCATTACACAGAAAAGGATTGTTACAGATTCTAATGGGTGTGTTTGTGTATGTGGTCTGAACCCACACCTGTGAAGTGTCTCCGTATGACCTTGACTGTTTCGTAGGGCAGAATCAGCTGGTAATAGCTTAATAATTGCAGAAAAAAATGGTGAGAGAGGCCAAAGTGAACTTAAATTGAAGTTGAAGAGCTGAAGGAAATGGGTTTCAGTCCTGCTTGGATGATTTTCTTCCCTAACTGCCACGCCAGTGCATTTAATTGTGGTAACTTTTGCAGGTTGTCCAGTATGAGTGAGTAGGAGTTATTAAGAGCTGCAAGTGGTGATCATTGTCATTAATATCTGCCCAATCAGAATTCCTAGTTGCTTGCTTTGTCTCCTCAGCAGTTCAAAACCCAATTCAATTTTCAATCCTTAATGAATTACTTTAATGATTAAAGTATTCAGTTGGCTGCTGATTTTCAGTCAATCTTCTAATATACTAATCAACTTGTTATTTCAGCACTTGAGCTGTTTTTCACTAAAGAGATGGAGAAATGGAAATGCAGCTTATTTTTTGGCTCTGTTGCCAGGGGGTACAGCTGCAGAAGGTACACAAGCTGAGTGGAGTGTCTTGCAGTTTGTGCAGGTGTATATTTTGCCTGGGATTGATTTATACATAGCCCCCAAATGGTTCAGCTTCTGAATTTAAGCCACTTTGTGTGTGTGTGTGTGTGTGTGTGTGTGTGTGTGTGTGCGTGTGTGCGTGCGTGCGTGCATGCGTGTGTGCCTTTGTCTGTGTGGATGAAAGTGCGTGTGTGTTTGACGGAGCAGGGAATCCCGGATCCCTACAGTATTCTTCTCAGTTCAGTGGGATGCACCTGAGCCCCAGTCTTTCAAACCAATCGGGTGCTTGTGATTCGGATCAGTAGCCTCACGTCAGGTGTCACAGCGGTACAGCTGGACACACACATGCAATCAGAAACAGACACACGCACACAGACACAAACACCTGTGCACGCACAGTGCTAAAGCAATCTTAACATACAGTTTCTAATTAAATTTTTAAAAAATGATGTTGGCATTGTGCACTTAATGTTAACACACAATAGGATGCCACAAACTGTATGGCATTGATTTTCAGTGAGAGAGTGGATTTAGATCCCCCTCATTATCTAGAAAGTTCTTAGGGTGTTACAGCTGTGTTACAGTGTCACTGTGCACAAATAAAATGGAGTAACTAACTTTTATGGTACATCTCTTTACATGTCAGTGAATGCATCCGTTCATATGGCAGACTGAAGCATTTTGCAGACAATAGTGGAGATGCAGAGTGGTTCACACAGCTGTAGTGTTCTTCTGCAGTGTTTCTGTGGCATTATATACTCTTGTAATTCTACACGGCATGCCGTGTGGATGTCTGTTCAGGTCGGTGCAAACAGCGTGTCTGATTGTATGGACTGGACAAGTGCCAACGCTGACCTCCCATCATGACAACAGACCACCGCATGCAACATGGCTCGGAAGCAACAGGGTGATCAGATGGTCCGAACAAGGTTAGGTGATTGAAGGTAATTGGAAGAGAGAGGACTAGAGGAAGAGACAGTCTCTGTGGGAGAGAATGGATACAGGAACGAAGGAGGAGGGAAAAAAAAAAACCAGACTGAATGTGGAAGATGCAGTGAGCCTTTCAGAGTCAAAGCACAGTTTGGATTTCTGTGCATGAAGAAGCTTTATTTTATTCTCATGGGTGGTCAGACACGATTTCACCAAGAGAGAAAGATAAGGATCAAAAAAATATAGAGAGGAAACGGAGAATTAGAGCTTCGTTCCTCTTTTGTGATTTCATCAATTTCCGTTACGGTTCCGCGTAATCAGCTACACTAGTGTGTTGCTGTTATATTAAACACTAGTAACCATAGCTGAAAGGAGACTTGTGTATGTGTTTTGCACACGTACACTTGCATTTATTTGCAGCAAAGTTAAATTGTGAGATAAATGATAAAAAAAAAGCTTGTATTTGTACAAGGATATCTGCAATATTTTGCCACAAGCTTTAGTTGGCTTTAGGTGTTCCAATCACTTTCATGGTCACAGGTGCATAAAATAAAGCACCTAGGCATGCAGGCTGCTTCTACAAACATTTGTGAAAGAATTGGTCACTCTCAGGAACTCAGTGAATTCTGGTGTGGTGCTGTGATAAGATGCCACCTGTGCTGCAACTCCAATTGTAAAATTCCCTATCACGGGGGGGTGAGCGGATGCTGAGGTGCATAGTGCGCAGAGGTCACCAACTTTCTGCGGAGTCAATCACGACAGATCTCCAAACTTTATGTGGCCTTCAGATTATCTCAAGAACAGTGTGCAGAGAGCTTCATGGAATGGGCTTCCATGGTTGAGCAGCTGTATCCAAGCCTTATATGACGAAGCTCAATGCAATGTGTCGGAGACAGCGGTGTAAAGCTCGCTACCACTGGACTCTAGAGCAGTGGAGATGTGTTGTGCACACTTCTCTATCTGCCAATCTGATGGATGAGTCTGGGTTTGGCGGTTGCCAGGAGAGCAGTGCTTGTCTGACTACATTGCCCCAAGGATAAGTTTGATGGAGAGGGATTATGGTATGGAGTTGTTTTTCAGGAGTTAGGCTTAGACCCTTTATTCTAGTGAAAGGAGCTCTTAATGGGCCACCATAGCAAGACATTTTGGACAATTTTATGCTGTTCCAACATGACTGCACACCAGTGCACACAGGAACGTCCAATATATGGGTGAGTGAGTTTGATGTTGAGTAACTTGACTGGGCTGCACAGAGTCCTCACCTCGACTCGATGGACACCTATGAGATGAATTAGAGTGAAGACTGCATTTCAGTATTATCTATGAAAAAACTTCATGGTGGTTTTACAGCCAGGAACCAGTTGCGGAGCACTGCTTGTTTCACACTGATGGATTTTGGTGTGACATCTAAGGAAGGGGTGGGATTAATCCGCTAAAGATGCTAGATCCATTTAGAGAACTCACGAACCCGTACACACGGCCTAGATACCATTGCATATAGAACATAGATACAGTTAAAACTGAACTTACTTCCTCACAGTGATTCGCAGTTCAGTCATCCCTTCCACCCTTTGCCTGTCTCTTTCATTTTCCTTCGCTTGTATTATGTGTTTGCCTTCTGTTCAGTTGGGAAGAGCCTCATTTCTTTTAATTAGCAGTGCTGTTGTTCTCTTCTTCTTCCTCTGGTCTGGACCACTAATATTGCAATTAGCTCCTGTAGGAAATTTTCAACCAGAGCCTTTGTTCTTGCCTGTGCTGGCCCACATTCTTGTGTTACTCCATAAAATGCTGTGTGTGTGATGCAGAGCTCCATTTTAATAGTGTAGAGAGGCATAATCAAAGGTGGCCTCATTTTACTCTGTCAGAATCATAACACACACAGCTCTTGTCGGATTGGGTAGGGATGGGGGGGAGGGGGTGTATGACTTTTTTTTCATGACTGGAAAGGTTTCTTTTTATCGTCTTTGTCTTTTTTCCCTCTGCTTCTTCTCATCTTCCTTAAATTTCTTCCTCTCACTTTTCTCTACTTGCTGCATCTCTTACTCATCTCCCTTTTTGTTCCTTTTGAGATCCCTCACAACATTCCTGCAGCTCTGTCCTTGGGGGACAGATTGAGAAGGTCATAAAAAGCAATTGAATTTAATGGTGTGACACAGCACTGTTAACCTGTGTGTGGCTCAACTTGCACTATGTTCCAAAGCATGACAGCTCGAGAGGCTGATGGTTGTTTAGGTCGTAAACTTCCCGACCCAATCTCTCTTACTACCCCGCAGTCTGGCTTTTAAAGTTTCTCAAGTGGAATAGGTTTTATACGAAAGGGAAATTCATATAAGTGGACACAGGCACACAGGCAGCCTCACTACCTTAAATTGTTTAGCACGATTACAGTTTGGATGCACAATTCTCGTATATTATTGCAGTCATGTGTCAGTTAGGCCGGCTTCCTGTCAAATTATAATGAAAATTGCAGCTGGGGAAAAAAAGTAATGCTGTAAATAATACTGTCAAATCACAATTGATAAATATTGATGATTTCAATCGCAAATGAATCTTAAAGAACTATGCTTTTTATTCCAAGCATTCTCCTCCCTTTTAATTCCTTTGTAAAACTGCCAACCGTTCAGCTGAGACTCTGAATCTGCATGTAGCAGTTAATTTAGTTAATTTAGTCTCCAGCTGCCAACCTTGAGCAGAGATGAAGAGTATCCTAAGTCCAGATTTATTTTTTAAGACCTTTTCACACCTGACCAGTGCTGAGTACTTGGGGCTAAATGTGTTCAATTAGTGGCATTCTCTCTTTGTGGGCCTCATATACCATTGGTCTTCCCAGCTGCATTCTGAGAATCAGAAAATCACAGTCATGACAGAGCCCATCTTCATTCAGTCATCTGGTCAGAATTTTTTGAGTAGCATGTGCCTTTCATGTGAAACTGATCTACTGGCATATGCTAATTGCTTTCTAGCTTGTGTAAAACTACAGAAAATGTTCTGGTAGTTCTTTGTCCAGACTGTCCTGTAATTATAGAAAACAGGAAACAGAAAATGTCCTTTTTCAAATTTAGTTTTACTGTGAAGCCAACATAAAAAATAAATTCTATAGTCGTGACAAAAACAGGGATTCCATTATCCAGCGGGCCGGACCAGAGTCTTTGAGGGGCCGGTTCTGGCCCCCGGGTCTTATGTTTGACACCTCTGCTCTAGTGCTCTATTTGCTAGAAAAATGGGAACTAGGTGCAGCAATTTATTGACATGTGGAAACATAAGACATGATGGGTGGAAATGCAGTATATAAAGTGAAACCAGTTTGTACAGTTCTAACAAGCTTGAAAGTCAGTATTTGGTATGACCACTCATATTTTTCAACACAGCCGCAGCTCTCTTAGGCAAACCTTCAAGAATAATTCTCCAGGTTCCTTGAAAGATATTCCAAAGCTCTTCTTTGGGTGTTGGCTGTCTTCACTTCCGATCTCTGTCAAGTTGATCCCACCCGCTTTAGTAATGTCACGGTAGAGGCTCTGAGGAGGCCGTCCATGACTGATAGCTTTTCATTGTGTGTTTTTCTATGCAGGTACAGTATGCTTTTATTGCGTGGGCGGTGTGTTTTTGTCATGCTGAAAATGTAGCTTTTGCCAGTCAGATGTTTCCCAGATGGTATTTGATGGTGGTACGTTTCCGCATTTATAATTCTATCAAGAGTCACAAGATCCCCAACACCACTCAATGAAGCCATGGCAGAGCCTCCACTGTGGTTCACAGATGACTTTAGTCACTTACGGTTATATACTGTTACTGTTAAATGTATACCAAGTGTAAATCTTCTCTGGTTTTTGTGTATTCTCACACACATTCGAGGTTGGCATGCTAACTAAACATCTACCTCTCAAATATAACCTATGTTTCCTTTCTCTTTTCTCTCGCGTCTGTTGAGACTAACCCAGCAACTTTTCCAAATATGTTTCTCTTCTGGATAAAACTTTTACCTTATGATCATGGGGGGGAGAAAGATGGAGGGATGGGGAAGGTTGAGGGAAACTAAAAAAGTGTCACACTGTGCTGAACAAGGTGGTGGAAAAAAGCTCGGGAAAGTTCGCTTGAATGAGGAAAAAAAAAAGAAGAAGACAGCAACATCTGTGCAGGAACTTCAAACACCCTTTGAAAGGCAAAATGGGATTCCATTTGGGATTCTCTGGCTCGGTAAACAGCCGGGTTTTATTTTGGAAGCGAGTTAGTGTGTGTGCTTGTATGTTTAGAAGAGGGATGCTTTTCAGGGGATGAAGAACTGTCAGCTAGTGTCCGTGAGAGGGGAGAACCCATTGAGAGGGGATGAATACCTTTTTTTTGAATGACGAGTCCAGTAATTGCTATATATGCCTTCTCATTCACTTTGTTGTCAGTGGCGATTCGACTGCATCTGCTTAGTCATAGATTTGAGGATGAGAAATGTGTGAATTAAACTGCTTTTTGTCTCTATTTTGTTACTAACCTAGTTTCTCTTTTTTTCCCCTCTCTTCTTGCCACTCCTGGGTGTGTGGAACCACAACATTTTATCTTGATGGACCCCTTTTACTACTCACCTTCCAGGTAAGGCAAAGCCAGCTGTTAAAAAGATCACTACTTATTGATGAGTTACTTCTAAACAGATGCAGAGTCAAACATCAGACCTGGAGACAGCTTTACCTCTATTGAAGTGTACTCGAACTCACTTTTTTTTTTTTTGCTCTTTGCGAAACCCCGCAGTGTTGCCACGAGTACAGTTAAGCAGCAGTAGAATATATCCCCATTTTTCAGGTAATACCGTTGATGTTTTTTCAAAAGACAGAAGCAAAAAGAAACATGTACAAGGCATGCCCAGAACCTCCAATTCTGCTTACAAAAGCTGAGTCTTGCAGTGTCTGAGAAAGAAAGGATATAATTATCAGACCTTTTCTCATGGTTTTGCAAAAAAAAAAAATGTTAAGGCTGACACTACAAATTGTTTCTTGTATTGATAACTGTAGAAACACGAGGAAGCAAGAAATCTTCATCATTTTTAATGAATGGTTTAATGGATGTTTTAAAAAGCCATCTAAAAACATGGCTTTTCAGGTGAGAATCAGTATATTCTAGCTTAAATGATTAATGTAAAATAGTAACACAGTGAATTAGTAATAAGTTCTGCAAACTTTAAATATAGGACATTTTTTACTTACCACTTTATTAAAAGACTCTGAAAGGGGATTCGGGTGCAATAAAATATCTTGAACTGATTGTCTAAGAGGTCTTTCATGCGTGCAGAATTTCTGTGATGATGAGGTGCTGTTGATGAAGTGATACAGGGCTTTTTAAAGGGCATCCTAGGACCAAGATGATCCATATAGCACATCAATACAGGCTTGTAGGCTTATCACTACTAGATTACCAAAGGACACTATATGGTCACACTTTCCTCAAGGCCTTATTCACTCGATTCTACATTCTCATAACTATTGTCAAAGGTCCAAAGTGGACCAAAGTTAATGTCATATGATTAGTGGTCACATGCAAAACACAAATACAGGTGCTCAGAAAATGTGCTCAGAAGTTTATATACACTCATCATGGGTATGAATATCATGGTAATTTTGGGCTTTTTTCTTATTTCTTTGAACTGCTCTGTTTCCAGAGTGGAATGATTGTACAGTATTAATCTGTAATGACTTAAAAAAAAAACAAGAACTCCACAAATTCAAATTTAGTTTGAGTTTTCTGTAATCCACACAGGGTCAAAAGTAGGCTCAAATGTATTCCTTTAGCAAGTAGCACGCTGACTAAACACTTTCGGTAGCCACCAACAAACGTCTGGTATAATTCTGGCTGGATGTTTGACCACTCCTCTTGGCAGAATAGAGTTAATTAAAATTGGTGGTTTCTTGGAAATTTTTCAGTAGGGTTGAGGTCAGGATTTTCCGACGATCATTCCAGGGCACAAGGGGAGTAGATAATGGAATTCCTATTTCATTTCATTTTCCTCTTCAGTCTCATTCTCTCTCTTTACTTCTGCTTATCCCACCTCTCCCACTCCCGGCCTCATCACTGCCGTCTTTCTCATGAGTCTCAGCATCCTGGTGATTCTGATGAATCAGCTGATTACACTGAATATGTATTCAGTGTATTCTTTTTTTCCGAATATTGCTTTAAAAAAAAGAACAAGAAACAAACCCAGCACATTTTTCTCCTCTTTTTCACTTTTTCTCATTTCTGTGTGGCTAGCTTTATATCTTCTTTTTTGACTGTTTTGTTCTTTTGGCTGTTCCTGTTTTCAGTGCCTGGGCAGGATTGCAGTGCCTGCAAAAAGAGACAATCATAAAGGTAGAAAGACAGAATGGGGGTGAGATTGAAAGCGATGGGAAACAAATCCAGAAACCCAAGAAAAGAGAATCATTTGAAAGGCATCAAATACAAACAAAGTTAAAAGGCAAAAGTAAAGGATCGCTTTGGCAGAAATGGCAAGAGAGTGTGAATGAAAATGAAAAGAAGGGACATACAGTATGAGGAAAAAGTGCAGGCAGAAGGGAGCCCCCACCTGGCTGGAGTGAGTACTGTTGCCTCACACCCCATGTCACCCCACACACTCATTTACTACCATCTTCCTCCATTTCCTGTTCACTTGCTTAGTCTGGCCTATCTGTGTGACACTGAGAGACTAATCACTTTATTGGGTTACAGATGATATGCTCATACAGATTAGTGGTAATCACTTTCCCTGATGACCGTGGCCACTAAGTGTGTGCATGCTGGTATAGAAGCAACCAGAAAACAGTGAGGTAGGAATTTCTCTGTTCTTACCCTCGTATTTCTCTCTACACCCTTCCTTTCCTCCTGTCCCTCCATATCTACACTTGAGCGCTGCACCAAGACAGAGTTATAAGGCTATTTGCGTCATCAGCTCCGGGCAGAGTGTGTCTTGTCTAGTGTGTGTGTGTGTTTGACCTGAGCTCTCCACATACAGTGTTTGGACTCTGGCGGCATGCCCTTCTGAGTCCAGAGATGCTCAAACGAGAGAGACAGAACTGATTGAGTACTGTGTAATCTTTGCATGTATGCAAAAAAATTTTTTTCAGTTATGAACCACTCCATCAGTACCCACCATAACCACCTCTCCCTCAGTCTGGTCTCTATAAAAGCACCGTAGCAACCCCCCACTGACCCAGCTAGCCTTAAGCAAAGCCCTTGATATGAACTCACCCCTCTCAAACCTCTCCATCTGTCATGGGTGCCTGAGAGGATTCATCAGCCGCTCTGACACATTGATTGGCAGTTGCTGCCCTACGTGTAATTGAAAATTGTCAAAAGACAACATATAAAATGTTAAAACTGAAATAAATGCTTCTAAAAAGGATGGGACAGGGTAACAGACAACAGACATGTAATGAAAAAATAAAATAAAATAAAAAATAATCTGGTGGAACTTTACACAACTAATTAGATAAATTGCTAACAGGCCATCAACTTAATTAGGTATAAAAAGAACATCCCAGAGGGAGAGTCTTTTAGAAGGATGCTATATGCCTATGAAGGCTTTCTTTTAGTGTTTCTCAACTTAAATTTGCAAAGAATTTCATCATCTATGGTACATAATATCACTAAAAGAGTCCTCATGCAGCACTGCATTTTCAAACATAATTCTTCTATGGAGATCACTGCAGGACAGAATTATAATAATTTGGCCAATAAATTGGCTTTTATTTTTTTTTCATTATTATTTGTTTTGTTTTAACTTGAATTTAGTGTCCAGGCTGTGTTTACTTGTTATTTTGTAAAAATGTTGCATTTTAGTTTAGTTTTCATTAGTATTACAGTAGTTTTAGTGTTTTTATATTTTCAATTGGCAATTATTTGTCAAAGGGAAAGTCCAGAGTATTAGAACATGAACACAACACTTCTGTGTTGCAAATTTGACCAAATTAACAAAAAGTTCAAACTAAAATATTTCGTGTGCATTTTTTATTATTGTACAACAATGTTTCTTTTTGGTATTTTTTTTTTAGTTAAGTAAAAGTTATGATAATGTGCAAAAGTCTTGAGCCACCCCACATTTCAGTATATTTTCCTTCCAAGGAGCCAGACTTTCTTGTAATTTTTAAAGGAAAATGTAAAGAAATAAAAGGTGGCTCAAGACTTTTGAGCAGGACTGTAAACAGAATCCAGAGTCGTGCACACCTCGTGTCTGACGGCTGAACTGGCCAGCCTGCAGCCCTGTCACCTGTTAATATCTTAGCATTAGCATCCCAGAGAGGATGAAAAATATGCACAAAAGGGGGCCCGGTGTTTGTTAAGCAGCTGAAATCCTGTCTCGAGCAAGAAATGGAAAACATGTTTCTTTGAGAATTCTTACAGCAATTAATCCCCATAGTTTGCAAAAGCTTACAGAGTGCTGTTGAAAGAAAAGGTGATGTAACACAGTGGTAAACATGCCTCTGTCCCAGCTTTTTAAAACCTGTTTGCTAGAATTAAATTCAAAATGAGAAGTTAAAAGAACAAACAAACAACAGAAACAATAGAATGCAATTCAGTCTGCTTCCCTATTTCATGCGTTTTCCACCTACTTTCAGTCCAGAGTAGATTTGAAATTTTTCAGTGGTCTTCAGTCAGATCCACATTTTTGTGTTTGACCATCAAACGATGCTGCATGCTCACACTGCCCCTTACACATCCATCATGCTTTGGTGACAGGTTCATTTATAGCCACTGTGCCAGGACCCACATTTCAGCAACAATGATGTACAACATTTGATATGAGTATGCCAGGAATACCCCCATGTCTCCATGCACATTAAGATGATATATAAAAGTTATTTTTAGCACAACAGCCATGACTAATATTTCAAAAGGAACCCTACAGTCTGTGATTTGATCATCTGATGGTACAAACTGACTCAAATGATCTTCTGATCTTCAATTTTAGTGAGCCTGTGCATATTATAGCCTTATTTTCCTGTTATTAGCTGACAGGAGTGGTACCCGCTGTGGCCTTCTGCTTCAGCATTTGAAATGTTGTCCGTTCAGAGATGATCGTCTGCATGTGGTTATTTGAATTGCCAGTGTTGACCTCTGGGATCAACAAAGCACTTTTATCTAAAGAACTGCCACTGACTGGATATTTTCTCTTTTTCCAGTAGATCATCAATTTCTGAAATACTCAGACCACCAAAAAGCATGACACATTTAGTGTCAATGATATCACCTTTCTGCCATGAGACTGGCTAATTAAATATTTGCATTAATGAGTAATATAACAGGTGTACCTAAGAAAGTGGCTGGTTAGTGTGAAGAGACAGGCAAACAACCATGTAGTAGCCACCCTCATCGTATGGCTATGCATCAGTTTGAAGCGCCACAGAAAGGGGAGGCCTAATCAATACGTCATCAGTCTCTCTGACTCTATCATTATCATTTTAATGACTGCAGTATTTTCCCCACTGATGGCTTTCGAGATGAGCAAGATAATATCAGAGGTCTCTAAAAGTTCAGCGCTGCCACAGTGAGCGAACTGAGGCTGCAGTCAAGTGTCTCGTAATAGCTGGTGACATTTTGAAAACAGGAAACGACTAATGAAAACAGTACAGGGATTATTGATTAATGTTACGTTTAACAAAAGGCTGATTTCATATCGTTTGTGAATTCAGTCCTCTCCGAGTGCTTCTTGCATGTAATCAATCTTTAGCTATGCATTGCACATTTCTCCTTTAATAATTAATGTCAACAGAGCTGCGCATTTTTACATAATGGCAGGATTCAGCGCTGGGTGAAATCCTCGTTTGCAGCCACACTGTGAGGTAATGTCTGGATCACCACTGCAGCTAAACGAGATTAACATTATTGATTAAACTCGTCAACTTTAAGATTACAGTAAAAGTCATTACGGACAAGTGTAATATGTTGGGATTGTTATAAAAAAAAGAAAAGAAAGCATTTATAATCATCAAGTACATAAGACTGACTTATCAATTAACAAATAATTAACCCCTCTCCCCCTAAAAAAAACAAACAAAAACCCTTATTAATAGCACTTATCAAACACTCACTATTATAGAAAGATTTATCAGATCTATAAAACATTGAGATGTTTGCAGGATGAAGCGTTATGATGCTACATAATGTTTGGTTTTAGTGGTTTTCGCTCTGATTTTGTCCATAGCTGTGGGATAGGAGAGATGGGGAGATGGAAATGAAGCAAGACAGCGCTTGCTATAGATCATGTGTGTGTGTGTGTGTGTGTGTGTGTGTGTGTGTGTGTGTGGGTGTGTGG
>VOQJ01043237.1:0-28787 GCA_015052665.1 Apistogramma diplotaenia
GCCTCAAGGCACTTTTTATTATAAGGTAAAGACCTTACAATAATTACAGAGTAAACCCAACAATCAAAACGACCCCCTATGAGCAGCCCTTGGCGACAGTGGAAAGGAAAAACTCCCTTTTAACAGGAAGAAACCTCCAGCAGAACCAGGCTCAGGGAGGGGCAGTCATCTGCCGCGACCGGTTGGGGCTGAATAAGATCTAGAGCTGCAGTCCATCCAAAGAATGAGTCAGTGACATAATGGAAGTATGAAAAGTTTTGTGTCAGAGACAACATAGACCCCTGGGACTGTCAGGGTCAGGCTGTTAATCCCGTAACATCTGCCACTCCACTGGTAAGCTCTTAAGGGGTTTGGCATTAGGGTTAGACATACCCCTGTAGAATATATGGTATTTTTCATTTGGTGTTCCTAAACAGAAATCTTAAAGCAGAAGAACTATGAGCCTGAAATATATGTAAGAGGCTGGATTTTAAAGTTAAAACTTCTTGTTTAAGAAAATATGCTTGTGTAACCTAACCTGGTGGATGTTGCAGTGGTCTCTAGTGATAATCCCAATCCTTACTCTAATATCTATCTGTTCCCCAACAGCTGTCCTGGAGTCAGTATCGCTGGACAAATTTATTCCTGAGTCACCACCTACCAATGAGCCAGGTGACATGTCTCCCTGCCGCTCGCCTTCAACACCGAGGCATCTCCGCTACCGTCAGGCAGGAGGTACAAAATGTAAAACACACACTCACACTTTTCCAACCATGGCTTTGTTACCTTTTACATTATTTCAAATGTCTGAACTGATGAAGTTATGCAACAGTGGGAAGGAAAAACGTGCTTTTTACAGGAAGAATCCTCCGGCAGAACCGGGTGCAGCCATCTGCCATGACTGGTGGGGGTGAGGGGAGGAAGACAGGACAAAAAACACACTGTGCAAGAGAGCCAGAGATTAATAAATTGATTGCTTAAATAAAACATATAAGCCTGGCTTCCAGTACAGGGATTAAACCCTAGTTCTAGACTGAGTCTTATTTTAAACCAGGATTCATGAAAATGTCAGAGAGATGAATAAGCTGCTGAATAAAGACATCGATTTTTGTGACCGTTTCCATGGGTACAAGGACGATGCAGCTGAAATCTTTTGTTTGCTTCAGACAGATGTTTAATATGACTCTTTGAGGGGAACTCCGATACCTTCTTTTTGTAAGTCCTTACTCACTTGGTATGCAGAGCTTCCATCATGAAACAGCAGGTTAGTGTGAATCAACTGTGTGCCAAACAGGGCACAAAGTCTGAACTGAGAGCGGCTTCCCTGATGCTGTTGATGAGCTCACCTTCAAAGTACAGGTATAATAATATGGAGTAACTGGGAGTATTGATGGATGTCATATTCCCATTAAGTGTCCTTCTGCAGAACATGCTGAGCTGTACAAGAATCTGGAGGACCCTAAACTGGCGCTCCCATTATGCAACTGCACAATAACATTGTTGCATGTTGGAAAAAATTCAACTCCTGATTCCAGAGTTTTCCAGAACTCCTCTTTGTGTCAGCTGTCAATGTAGCAACAGCAGTGCTTCATAATGAGCTCACGCAGTGTGTTTGCCTTGGTCCACAGGCTGCACATTACAATAACCTACATGTTCCCGTGGCAGAGGTAGATGATAGAACAGGACACGATTACATTTTGCTTTTTATTATTACTCTGCTTTGTTGGGCGTTGTAGCAAAGAACAATGTTGCTCATGCTGCTGCTTTTTCATGTCTCTCAGTCTTTGTCAAAGAGACTTCTATAACTCAACATCTTGAGTTTATGTTCTTCTTTTAAGTTTTGTATTTTACACTCATGGAATTCCATAGCGTGTTTCTTATGAATGGTCAGATAATCACAGGAATTATATTAACAGTTGTGTTATATTGGTTTTAGTGGTTGAATCACACTGTTTGTTTTCAGTTGTAGTACTTTCTTGTAATTTCTTGCAGTCCTACATATTTATTTAATACGTGCATTGAAGGACACGTCCTGCTCAAAGATGACTCCAAGATCTCTCACAGTGTTGCTGGAGGTAATGCCATCCAGATTAATTAATAAAACTGGTCTCAGCACGCGACCCCGTCGAACTGTATAATTAACTTCAGTGTGTGAACAAGACTTCCCATTTACATGAACAAACTGGAGTCTTATTAGAGACATGATTTCAAATCACTGCAGCACAGTACCGTTAGCACCTATGCCATGCTGTGATCTCTGTAATAAAACATTATGATCTTGATCATTATGATCTCGACCTTAGTATTTAATGGTTGAACACTGCACTGAGGTCTAGCAGGACAAGCAGATGAACCCACTGTCAGAGGCCATAGCAAGGTCTAGATCATTGCTCTGCAGTTAACTCTTTTACAACTGCTCTTTAACATATTTTTGAGGTAGAATGAAGGTTGCAGATTGGGCTATAACTAGCTTAGATAGCTGGGTCAAGCAATGCGTTTTTAAGTAATGGTTTAATTACTGGAACCTTGAAGGCCTGTGGTACGTAGCCCATTAGTAGACTGATCGCATTTAAGGTTGAAGCAACTGCTAAGGGGAGCACAGGTGATGATGCAACAAAGAACTATGTAATCAAGGAAAGAGAGACAGCTGGGCACGATGGAAGCAAAACCAAACACAAAGCACAGGGAACAAGGGACTGTCAAAATAAGACACATACACTGGAGAACAAAGACATGGGGAAGACAACAGGGATCCAAAATAAGCACCTGTAACGAGACCTACAACCTAAAATGAACCAAGAATCAAAACCATTTGAACACAAAAAACCAGAAGAATCAAATGAAAACAGAACCTAAAAGAAACAACACAAAGCCCTGGACCATAACAGTCGATGTCAAATGAATATCATTCGAGAAAACAAATTCCTGTTGCCTGAGTTTCAAGAAAGGTTTTCTCTTTAAAATAAAATTCAAGCACAACTTCAGAGCAAAAACAATATGAGGCAAAATTTTGAATGCTTTTTAAATGGTAAGAAATAAGTTCTACGTGTTCAGTAGACCTTCATATACAGTGCAAATGTAAGTACCCATCAAAAGTACGATATATTTTTCAAAAGAACCAGTTCTCGGAGGCGGCCTGGGCACCAGGCAGAATAACAGTTCAGGGGTGCAGGAGTTCAGGGGGTTCACCTGAAGGTGGAGGGGTATTTTTCCCGAGTGGTCGCCATGACAAACAGTAGATACTAATTCCCATTACAGTACAGGCAGGAACCCAACAGTGGAGGAGGGTGCAGAGAATGACAAGGACCCTCCTGTGGATTGACAGGAAACTGACAAAAGCGAAGAAGAAACAACACCTCAGGAGACTTGGCTTACAGCCAGCAGTGACAGAGGAGGTCAAGCCCCTCAGGAGTCTGGAGGAGGCCAGTAGCAACAATGATGGAGTCCTCAGGAGGTTTAGAAGGAGGCTGGCCACAAAAATAGGCATGAGATGACTTGACTGGAAGCTGAAAGGGAAGATGGAGCTCAGCAGCAGGCTGGCAAAGAAGCCAGTAATGATGAGGAAGTCTGTGGTCCTCCAGAGGCCAGATTGGAGGCTGGAGACTTGGCTTGAAGCCAGCAGTGAAGACAGAGTTCCACCAGAGGTCGGGCAGGAGGTCAGCAGGAAGGAAGCAGGGCAGGAGACTAGCAGCTGAGGCTGAACCCCTGCGGTAGCTCGGGCTATTGCAACACAGGACCCTCTGGCTCTGACAAATCAATGGTATCAGTTCTTTCATCCTACAGGAACTGCCTGCATACCCTCGCCACATGAGGCCGGTCATTGTCATGCACCAGGAGGAACTCAGCATAGGGTTCTGACAATGGCTCCAAAGATTTCATCCTGATACTTAATGGCAGTGAGGGTGCTAATGCCTAGCCTGTGGAGCTCTGTGCGTCCCGCCTTGGATATGCCTCCCCAGAGCGTAGCCAACTCACCGCTAAACCAGTCATGCTGAATGATGTTACATGCACCATATCTTTCTCCGTGGCTTCTCCAGACCCCTCCATGTCTGTCATGTCTCACACATGCTGAGGGTGAATTCTGATCTGTGAACACGCAGGGCGCCATTGGTGGACCTGCCAAAATTCCAATCAGGCCAATCGGCGGTGGGCAGTGAGTGGACCCACTAGAGGACCACCCTCATGAAATCTTTTTGATTGTTTGGTCAGTAACACTGGTGTGTCACACCAGTGACCTGCTGGAGGTCATTTTGTATGACTGGCAGTGCTCTTGCTGTTCTGATCCTGCTGGTGGATGAGGACTTTCTTTGGCACTGCCCAGCTTTCCTGGAGGAACTGCTGGATTTGGAGAATCTGTGCAGCATATGTAGGGTCCAGGCATCGGTCCATTGTACTGTTATTGACCCGAGCCAAATGTAAAGCTAATGAAAAATCAGAAAATATGAAGGAAAAAATGCCAGTGGCCTTCTCCTGTAAATCATTTCTGTTTGGGGGTTTCCTCACTATTTCCCTGCTTTTGCACCTCTTGTTAATTTCATTAACACCAAAGCAGCTGAAATTGATTAAAACCCCCTTAAAACCTAACTGACAACATAAATACCCCAGAAGTGTAATTGACTTGACCCCAACTTTTACCAGTGTATGTGACAGACTGTGCAAAGAGAGCAGGCCTTGTTTTTATTGCTATTTTTAATGTCTCTGGCTCCTTGCAGTTACATCAGGGGAGAACTCTCGCTGCGCCGTGTCACCAGCTTCAGCGTTTGCCATCGCCACTGCTGCTGCTGGGCATAGCAGCTCCCAGGGTGAGCATGTCAACTCACAAAGATCAAAAGATGCATGGCAGAGGGAGGGAACTGTTTTGGTGTCAGTTCAGTTACTATTAAGAGGTTGCAGCATGTCAGGATTGGCATGAAATCATCTGCAGCAAAGACTTGCACAGACTACATTTGCTGAAGCACACCTGTGCTTAAAAAGGTTCACCTTCCACTCTGGGGCTCTAAGATGTCATACAGAAGATGGAAACTTATATTCAGAGTGTATTCAAACTGTTAAATAAATGTGTTTGTCTCAGGCTCCATAATGATTTTAAACACAGCAGCTTAAAGCCTAAATGTTACAACCATTTATTAGAGAAAACGTGTGTGCAATCAGCTTTTGATGCTGTTGTGGTATCTCGTTGTTTCTCAGTGCAGTTTGTCATTTATATACTGTTCCACTGGTGGATGCTCATATTAAACATGCACAGGATTGCAAATATTGAGGTCAGTGTATCAATCAATGTGAGTCAAAAGCTCAGGCTTCAAACCGCTCTAAATGCTCTGATGCAGGCTGTTTTTTCTGTTCTGGCTTTGTGTGATGTCACAGAGCTCTGGCTGTGAGCCCCACCCACCAAATCTTCTGTTAATAAGGGGCAGCAAATCAGGAAAACAGTTATGAAAAGAAAGGATGGTCAGAAGTCAAAACCTTGGACACACTGTGTCTAAAGTGGTTCTGTATTTTTCAGTTTTCACTTTTAATGGTTTATCAACAATATATTACAAGTTACATTCATATGAGCCCTTGTGAATTTTAATAACACTTTCTGCACATATGAGGCCAACGAGCACTTTGCTCTCAGACTTGTGCTTCTGAGGGTATTTGTAGAATGAAATGAAAGAAACAGAATGGCAGTAGAGCCTTCAGCTCCCAGTTTCTCCCAGTTTGATTCTCTCTTTACTTTTAAGATTAAGCTTAAAATATTCCTTTTTGATAAAGCTCTCAGTCAGGGCTGGATCACATGACCCTGAAACCTCCCTTAGCTATGCTGCTATAGGCCAAGGCTGCTGGGAGTCCTCCATGATGCACTTCATTCACCACTTTCACCGCTCTCCATTTAATCATTAGTTATTATTAATCGCTGGCTCTCTTCCACAGTGTGTCTTTTGTCCCGTCTCCCTCCCCTCACCTGAAACGGTCAGGGCAGATAGCGGCCCCTCCCTGAGCCTGGCTCTGCCGGAGGTTTTCCTTCCCACTGTTGCCACGTGCTTGCTCATAACGGTCATCAATGGATGGATGAATTTAACTGTTAGAACTCAGTCCGTTGAGTGGGTGCTCCACATGCTGTGATGCTACTGCGGGGGGGGGTTAAGTCTGCCCAGAGCCATCTCCCCTGCCTTCTTGTGAGAAGCCAAAAATAAATCCCTGATATGTCCAGAGTAGGTTCTGAGTGGTAGTAACTCAAAATGAAAGCCAGTAAATGTTGCCTGATGTTATCGTTCCTGTTTTGTTCTTGTAGGTTTTAGTAATTCTGAGAAAGCTTGTGACAAAGAATTCATCATCCGCAGAGCTGCTACCAACAGAGTTCTCAATGTGCTGCGCCACTGGGTTTCTAAGCACTCCCAGGTAAGTCCTGTATAAATCCACCTCTATGAAGACCCTGTTGCTTGTCCTGTGTAACGTCAGTGCAGGGCTGTAGTACAGGCCTGTGGCCCTCACATGGCTTTCTGCTGCTCATGCAGGTGTAGTAGGTGGTTGAGTAATGGCCTACATGAACATCTTCATGCAGCTGGACACAGGCAGCCTATGGCGGTTTCAATGCTAAAGAACAACACCCATCACCATATAAATGACTAACTATGAGCTTTTTAAATTAAGAAGAGTAGCGTCACTGTATTTCACAGCACACCAGTTGAAAACCACTGGTTCAGCATGCAGTAAAGCTAAGCTAAGTGGCAACTGTGTTCGCTTTTACTTGGCAGGACATGAGATCAGTTTCTGTCACATCGTTTGTGGAGAGACCTGCTGCTGCTTCTCGGGCTGTTTCTAAAATTAAGAATCGTGCATTTCATAATGTTAATCTCATGTGACACTGGTTCATTGTCTTTAACGACTGCTGATTGCTAAACTAGTCTTAACTGGTTAGCTCTGCTTTGTCCCTCACTTTGCTTTCTCTGACTCCTTTTCTTTGTTTTTTTGATATCCTGATTATTTTTTCTGGGAGTTGAATAAATTAGCTGTGCAGTCCCAGTGCTGGACTAAACCATTTTGCTTCATTTGTAAGGGGTGAAGGTGGTATCAGAGTTATTTTATTTTTGAATCAGAGTGCAGATTTTTTTGTGCAGATTAATATGACACTAAATAAATACATGGAAATGAGAAACCTGGAAAGCAGGGTGATTTTATAAAATTATGAATGGATGTCAGAAAATATCTGGAGTTGTTCAGGGTGGTGCAGAGAACAATTTATTCAGTTTTGGTGGAGATCCGGTCAAAGGTCAATGTCTCCAAGAGGTTTTACAGATCTCTGTTTCAGAAAGCTTTGAAGCAAAACTCATGAAACTTTCTGGAAATATTCCTTAAGGGCCCAAGAACACACAGCTTCATGTTCAAGGTCATGGTCGCCATTTTTTCTAAAATTTAAAACGTCCCTGTTTCATCAAAAACTGAATTCATATCTCTGAATTTTCATCTATAGAAATGCTGTCTGACACTCAGGTACAAACAATTACTTGATAATTTACTTTCTTTTCTATTTTAGAATAAAATATTCACAGTAATGCAAAGTGAACTAAAAACCCTACAGGAAAAACACACACACACACACACACACGCACACGCACACGCACACACACACGCATATATACTTCATTTATATATTTATTCCATTAAATCTTCGGGTACATAAACATAAAATATATCCAGACTATATGACATGATCTGTTCATGTGGATCTAATTTTTAAAAATAAAAATATAAAATGTTACAGTTTTTAAAAGCTAAGAAAAGACGTTTCTAGTCTTTGTGCTCTATGACAGCATTAGGTGGTAAATATTGGAGCGTAGTATTGGCACACAGGCAATTTGGGGTAATCAGATGTGCGTTGTACTGAGAGCCTTTGTAGCTGTGCCCGTTTCCACTGTGTCTGCTCTGCGATCACTCATGGAGGTGCTTTTCGCTCTGCATGTCTCGTCTCCCACCCAGGATGCAGGAGAAAGGTCAGTGTCTTCCCCAGGGACACTGAAAGGACTATCATTTTCATCTCACGTTATATAAGATGCTATTTTTGCAGCTGAACGTTGTAGCCTGAAAAGTAAACTTTTGTTATTTGGGCCTAGGATCAGCGTTATGTGGCCATGACCTTTCAGTATTTTAAAACATCCTACAAACGTCTGTTCAGTTTGTGGCTTTTTACCCACCACTGCTTTATTGAGATCAGCCCGGCCATTAGCATTTGTTTCTTTGTAAGTATACATATTCAATAATTGCAGCCTATTAACAAAGCAGTTTCACCTGATTTAGCACAAGTTTGATATTAAGTTAGTCATCTTAAATCTTCTAAAACCTTGGCATTAGCATAACTGGTTACATTTATCTTTCATTGGCACCTTGGATTGGTCAAAGGAGGCTAAGAAGGTGCCGACAGCACTATGGTGCAGTATTTTATTATTGTTTAGAATATACCTGCATCTCCGTGCATGTCCTGAGTGGTTGTCCTAACATTTGTAAAATAACCCTGGGACAGCAACTGGCAGCCAGTGTTTGTGATGTCATTACGAAGAGCCGCGCACCATGTAGCATGAAGCCAACATACCCAGGATTTCTTTTCCTTCTGTGGCTTCATTTACTGATATTAGAAACATATGGACGTGCCAGCCAGAGCCAGACATGCAGCAGTTATTTCTAGGTATAACACAGAGCACTTAAATCTCATTCTTAGTCACCCAATATGTCTTCCATCTGCCATGCACTATTAATCATCATCACCCAGTCAACTTTGCAAGCTGAGCAGCTTCTGTTTTTGATGGTGATCCTTTGCAATATCAGACTTTAATGAAAGCCTTTGACTACATGATAGAGAATCAAGCTCACAGTGCTGAAGACTGTTTATAGTGGAGTAAACATCCAGGAGAACCTGTGAGAAGCTCTCAGTGTGCCTCCTGTACGCAGATATGCTAAGGCCTGAAGTCTTTGCTCCAAGAAAACTTTGGCTGTTGTCTGCAAATTGCTTCTGCTTCCATCAGAAGGGCTTTAAAGTGGTCAGTGATAAACGGAAGTTGTGTGTAAAGTATCTAATGTGAAGCAGCCCACACTCTGACCTGCCCGCTCCAAGCAGAGGGAAAGAGAGACATGGAATGAAGGGTCTCCATACTGGAATAAAGATACTGAAGGGCTCATGAACAGGCTGCATCATTCGGGGAGCAAAGCTGGCTTGTTGTTACAGACTGGGGGTCAGCAGCAAAACTGATTCAGACCTGGAGGTGGCTGATTGGCTCTACATCACTACTGTGCTTTGCCTGATTTACTTTGACAGGAAAGCACGCCTGTTCATCAAGGCGGCGTTCCTCATCGGGTTTATCTTGTAACAGGGTTCATGGATTGATTGGGACCCGTGCTCCTGAGGCCTTAGAGCGGCGGGATGTTCTTTGGAGCCAGAATGGCAGACCCCATGCAGTAAACTGTGCTGGGTGGACTGTGAAAAGACTGTGGGAGCATCAGAGGAAGTCTGACTTTTCATGGAGTCAGAAACAGCATCAACAGAGTTGGTTGACAGTCACTCTAACATTGTCCTGTTCTTACTGGCTCACTGGTTGGAGTCACAACTAACCTCCATAAGGAGGCTGTAGCTCAGGAGGAAGAGCAGGTCACCTACCAATCAGAAGGTTGGCAGTTCGACTCCTGGCTCGTTGCTCGTGCCACATCATTGCCAAGCTGGGCAGGTTTTCATTGGAGGAAATGCAGAGAGGATAAGAGGGAGCAATTCAGACAAGAGGTTGTTGACACTGTTCATAACTTTTATGGGGATGATTTTGTCTCTGTTGGTTCCAAAGAGTCACACAAAGTGTTGGACTATCAAACGCTTGCTGTGCTAAAGCAGGCGTTAAGCTCACCAAACCGATTAGCGACAGACGAGCTGTGCTCACTGGCCTACCTGAGCAGGAGAGATCAGGATATGGATTTGGACGATGATACCAGTTCAGTGGTGTATCCAATCAGATTTAAGATCACAGATAAAAACAAACCTCTCCCAAACAGAGGTGCATCATCCACCATAAACTCTATCTACACCCCCCTGGGGGCTTTGCCACCTGTTATGTCATCTGCTATATTATTTACAGAGATATATACAGAGATGATCTTAAGGTTGGCAAGTGCTTTAAAGCTTCTGACTTTGGAGATATTGTTTCTGCTCAGCTCCACTGAAACATATTGCAGTCCCTTGCATGGAGTTGACATGTTTAAGTTTAAGGGGACATTAAATTAGATTTGTATTTAACAGGGAGCCGATGAAGAGAGGCCAGTATGAGAGAGGTATGTTCTCTCCTTGTGGTCCCTACAAAGCATTCTTGCTGCAGCATTTTAGACCAACTGAAGGCTTTTCAGGCAGCTATTAGAACGACCTGATAATTATGAATTATGAATCGAATTTTATAAATATTGTGCAAATGCAAGAAAGCCATTTTACTCATCCTGTAAAGATGAGAGCCTCATTGCAGGAGAGAGATTTAACTTGTTTACAAAAACTGGCCTTCAGTGACATAAATGACCTTTTAAAGGACTTTTTTTCTCTTTTTCATCTTGAACTCAGTTGGTTCTGATGTGTTCATGTGGCGCAGCAGGCTTGTAGAAAAGTGGCCTTTGATGTTGTAAAATAACTCTAAATGAGTCCTTTTGTATTGTATTTGTCAAGATTTTACATACAGTAGCATTACAGTTTCTGAGATCAGCACGTACTTCAGTGCATTCTCTCCAAAGGCACAACTTACCCCACACTGGGGACAAGACCACTTATTTTCAGGAAGCTATATTCCTTAAATACCATATTTCAGATCCAAAGAGACTGTTTCCAGTGATGCTCCACATTCTGAAATAGATCTATATATATTTCAGCATTACTGCCACTTTAAGTGTGTCTACTGACTTTCACTCCTCCCCAGCGTACCGCCACCTCCCCCGGCTCTCTTCCACCTGCTCCCTGCTCTCGCCACAGGTCACAATGTCATCTGCGAATATCACAGTCCACCGACACTCAGCTCACAGCTCAACACTGCTTCACATACATGTCCTACACCACCCTCACTTCCCCATGCAGTACCACAGATCCATATTCTAGATCCATAACGAGGCGGTGCACGTTCTTCTGACCTTCTCTGTGCTTCTACATCAACATTCCCAAAGCAAGGATCACATCTGTAGTGCTCTTTCTTGGCATGAAGCCATGCTGCTGCTCACTGATCATTAAGTGTCTTCTCAGCTTAGCTTTAGCAACGTATTCCCATAGCTTCATGGTGTGGCTCATCAGCTATATCCCTATAGTAACTATAGTTACTACAGCCCCACGCATCACCCTTTTTCTTGAAAACCGGCACCAGGACCCTGGTTCTCCTCAGGCATCCTCTTACTCTCGTGGACTGTGTTAAACAGTCTTATCAAAAGGCCGCTGCTCTCTCCTAGACTTCTCCATACCTCCACAGGTTTGTCGTCTGGTCCAGTCGCCTTGCCACCTGCTCCTCAGAATACTCCTTCCATCTTCAAGTCTCTCTCTGTTTGTCAGTGCCCTAACCTGCTACGCATCCATTCCAGCTCAGTCTGTCAAGTTTCTCCTTCCTTATTGCCTCACACAAAACTCACTATAAGCCTTTTCCTTTGCCACCCCTCTTTGCCCTATTTCCCAGGACTTCTGTCTATGTCCTTCACCTTCCAGACTATAACACTTTTCTTTGCTAACCTCTTCCTTTGAATACTTTCCTGTACTTCCTCTTTCCTCTGTCCAGAGGATGCATCAAACACCTTCTTGGCATTTTCCCTCAGCACTAGAGCTGTACTTTACCATTCATCTGGTAACTCCTCCCTACTACCCAAAGCCTCAACTTGTCTCAACTCCTTCCACCACTTAATCTTTGCCTCTCCCTTCACTCGCATCTTCTTTTCGATATCTAAAGTCGTCCTGCACACTCCCATCTGATACTGATTCTCTCCTGCCACCACCTTGTAGACCCCTGTCTCTTTCAGATTGCACTTTCTGCATAAGAAGTCCATGTTTGTGCACCTTAGTCCACTTTTATACGTCACCCTATGTTCTCCCATCCATCCATTTTCCACCGCTTATCCGGGGCCGGGTCGCAGGGGCAGCAGCCTAAGCAGAGAAGCCCAGACCTCCCTCTCCCCAGCCACCTCCACAAGCTCATCCGGAGGGACCCCAAGGGTCCACTTAAAATACATTTTCATCCGTCCTCTTACATTTCTCTTCATACACCATATGTACCCCACACGTCTTCATCACCTCTGTTCACTTCACCTACATGTCGACTGAAATCTGCTCCAATCAACAATCTCTCCCTCCTTCCTCCATAATTCCTCCCTCTTGTCTGACATCCAACCTGTCACTGACACCTTTTAACATGTTTTAAACTTGTGACCCGTCTCACACTCGCTTCACCTCCACAATACTACTCACATACTTTTAAATGACCCGTAATCCATTTCTCTTGTCTACACCACAGCTGGAATCCTCCTCCAGTGCTCCTGGGCTTGCTTTCCTTCCACCTGCACACACAGTATAGCTATCCATCATATCAGCCAGCTCTCTCTCATGTTACCAGTCATATTTCCTACATTTAGAGTAACTACTCAACACTCCCTCCTTTCCTTTGCTGACACAATCCTGTCCATTAGTCTGGGCTTAGGAGTTACACTCAGAATATACTGGCTCGTGCTCATTTAGTAAAAATATCAGATTGTGTTAACGTAGTAACTTTAGTACAGCTAGAGCCACTTTAATCAAAAAAGACTCCTGTGTCCATCTGCAGTCTTTTATATTTGGAAAGCAACAGTGTTCCAGGACCGTAGTTTGCACTAAGCAGCTATTATAGCAAGATTCAAATCTGTATGAGCTTTTTGAATTGGCATTCCCACGACCATGTAAGGAAGGTAACTTTAGCTTACATCGGTGTGTGAGTCAGGCTGCTATCACTCAAAAAGAAATGTGTTCTTTTTGCCCCTAATTAAGTCAATCTTAAAGTAATACTGACATCGATATTTTTATGACCTGCCCAATCCTAGCTAAAAAGCTAAATCTGACCTAAAACTTGGGTAACTAGTAAAAAGTAACAAGCTTGCAAACCAAAGAGACTAACCAACTCTAATGTGTACGATAAATACAGGTATTTGATGCAATCAAATATGAGTATAAGCCTCATACACCACTGGAATTAATCTTTCAGCGCCCGCTGCTCTAATCCTACCTTCACCTGTAAGCTTTACAAATGTATATGCTTGTGTTGTTTCGATCAGGACTTTGAAATGAACAGCGAGCTGAAGCTGGGGGTGATCACCCTCCTGGAAGAGGTGCTGCGAGATCCAGATCTGCTGCCGCAAGAGAGGAAAGCTACAACCAACATATTAAGGTAAACAGGGACATTGTGTACCTATCAGAGCCAGGCCGGAGCAAATGACTGGGCCCTTCATACCCTAGTTAATAAAGCTCATCATAACATCATTTTACAGCATACATGTACCCGCAACAGTGGGGCTTACAAGCCTCAGCACCACGGAAAACAATGAAGTCCATCAAGGACATGAAACATAACAAAAACATGAGGCTACATTGTAACTAATGATAAAACAACACAAATTCAAAGCAGTTCAGCACCACGGATAGCGATCGGATCATTCTGACACCCACTTTATTTCAGATCAGTTCTAAGTTTGGTAAAATGGGCTCATCGGTACTTTAGACCTATTCACTGCTATTTGAAGGGCTCTCTCATTCTCTGTGGACAACATGGCAGGTCCACGCAGTCTCTCCTGTCCCACTGTGCTCCTCAAGTGGTGTTTTTAATGAGTTTTAACTTGGAGAATGAGCGCTCAGAGGTTGCATCAATGGGAAGAGTCAAAAATAAAAGGAGGGCGGTGCAATTCTTGCTTTGTTATCTGGTCCCGAGAGAGGTTCCAAAACCAAGTAGCTGTACGGGGAAGCTGGGGGCGATGTCTCGACTGCAGTGCTCACTAAGCCGCCAGCAGCTTGGTGTAATTTGTGTCATAAAGTCAAATGTATGCGGGAAAATAAAACCAGTCATGCAGAAGAACATTTTATTCAATATTTTACACCTGCTACATCACTAAAGTCAGTCAGTCTTATAAAGTTTTTAGAAACCATGACTCAGTCCTGACTGTGGCAACCTTTAAAAAACTGGATGGGTGATGTAAGGTAGTCTCTGCCTTTGGACGTATGCCCTGCTCATCTGGATACAATCGGAGAGGGTCCGCCTTCTCTTCTCCAGCTCTCTTCAAACGTGATAGAGGCCTGGCTACTTGAAATCTTATCCTCTCTCCCATCTGGGGCCCCTCTAGACCTGGGCGGGGGGTCTGCCCCCGATTAGAAACAAACTAATACAATACAAGACTTTTACTCATCAAATCTGAAGCACAAGATTCTTGGATGGTCTATACAAAACAGCTGCCTGTGTCTGTGCACCTGCCAAACAAAGCAGCTATTTGTGCTGCGAGATCCAGATCTGCTGCCGCAAGAGAGGAAAGCTACAACCAACATATTAAGGTAAACAGGGACATTGTGTACCTATCAGAGCCAGGCCGGAGCAAATGACTGGGCCCTTCATACCCTAGTTAATAAAGCTCTAGGTATCACAAAGATGAGGATTCATCTTTGTGAATCCTCAAGCTGAGTATTGTCACTTTCACCCTCTTAGCTTTTTGAACAAGACATCCTGGGAGCAGGGTGGATAAAACTGGAGCCTATCCCAGCTGTCCTTCGACTAATGAGGACCACAATTTACAAAATGCTGTATTGAAAAAGACCTGAAAATAAAGGAAGGTGGTTACCAGAGTCACAGGGGTCAAATATCGAGTAACGTAGCTGTCAAAAAGATGTGAGCACAATTCTAACATTCATATTCGTATTTATATGTCAATAAAGTTCTTGTATGGAAAACTCTGCTGAAATATTTGTTAGCTTTATAAATTGTGCAGATTATGATTGTTGTTATGTGAGTATGAATCTAAAAGCTGTGAGTGCAAAGTCTTGTGAATACAATCGATTCGCGATTGCTTTTAGATTCATACTCACATAAGAACAATCATAATCTGCACAATTTATAAAGCTAACAAATATTTCAGCAGAGTTTTGCATACAAGAACTTTATTGACATATAAATTCGAATGTTACAATTGTGCACGCATCTCTTTGACAGCTATGTTAGCCCATAGGCCAAAAGGCCGACTGATTTTGCAACCAGATGAGTCGCCCCCTGCTGACCATTAAAAATAATGCAGGTGGAGGGAGCTTACTACCGTCTGGTCATAATTTCAGGGGTATAAATAACTATTCATACAAATTTTAGATAATGATTTTGAGTCTTTGGTGGAGTTTGCATAATGTTCACGAGTACAAATACAGGACACCCTTCATATGACTGCTGCTGCATATATGTAATGCTGTTTTATTTTTGCTCTCCAGTGCACTTTGTCAAGAAGAACAGGACGACACTCAGCTTAGGATAGAGGACATAATACAAATGGTCAGTATCAGCTGTTTAACAGAAGGGATTCATTGAGCATTTTCCTGCCACATTTATAATCGTTTCAATGATTTCTGAAATCCTTTATCTCATGAATGACACAGAAAAGCTGCCCCCTCCTGCACTTCATTGTGGTAAGAATGATGTTCTTGTTGTGAAGACCTCCTTCCCTTATGAAGACCAGCTTTGGTCAGTCTGTGCTGTGGTCCACAGCTGGTGTCCTAATGTGTGGAGTTACTTTGTGTTTGTGTGGTCCTCTGTAGCTCTGTGCAGTTCACTACTATTTTGCACGTATGCAGTTGGTTTGTCTGTGAATGTGTTTTTAAGGCGGAGAGTCCTAAAGCGGAGTGTTTTGAGTCTCTCTCGGCGATGGAACTGGCAGAACAGATCACCCTGCTGGATCACATTGTGTTCAGGAGTATTCCTTATGAGTGAGTACATCATACAGGACATCAGTGGCTTAAGACTAGTTGCGGCAAAGCTGTGAGGCTGCAGGCAGCAGGTGATGTGGACAGTGTCTGTAACCTGTGATCCTCCATGTTTCCTGCAGGGAGTTCCTGGGTCAGGGCTGGATGAAGGTGGACAAAGTGGAGAGGACTCCGTACATCATGAAGACCAGCCAGCACTTTAATGATGTAAGACTTAGCAGTGGTGTGGTGGTGCTACATTGGCATCTTGCCGTCACTTATCCGGTGAGCTGGAGGGAGAATGAGATGATGCAACAGACAAAACATTAGAAAACGTCCAATAATAAGAAAATAGCATTTGGAAAAAATTTAAATTATCAGCAGAATTGAATTGAAATATATCTCTTATTTTGAAATGATAAATTATTATAATATATAGCATTTTGCAGGTGATAAGAACAATTAACACGTACATAACATTGTATTTATTATCAATAATCAAATATTATTGTCATTTTATAATATTGCATTACTGAACACACACATTAGTGAGACTGGACTCAGTCTTATTTAATTAGTTCAGGTTTATTTTGGATGCTGCAGTTGGTGCTGGTGAATAAGTGGGTTTATCAGTGAAGACAAACTCATCATTGGAAACAACTCTCGCCTCTCTGGTCTTTGCTTCGCAGATGAGCAACCTGGTAGCATCTCAGATAATGACCCACACTGACGTGGGCTCCAGGGCCGGCTCCATCGAGAAGTGGCTGGCAGTGGCTGACATCTGTCGCTGCCTCAACAACTACAACGGTGTGCTGGAGATCACCTCTGCACTTAACCGCAGTGCCATCTACAGGCTGAAGAAGACGTGGGCGAAGGTCTGCAAACAGGTTCGCATCACTTCTTTCAAAGAGCTTCTACACATAACATCACATCTGCACCCTGTGCAGTTTATGCCTTTCTCATTGTTTCAGACCAAGGCGCTGATGGACAGACTGCAGAAGATCGTGTCATCAGAAGGGCGGTTCAAGAACCTCAGAGAGACGCTGAAAAAGTATATACTACCAGTTACCAGAGCAAAGTAATGGAATGCACGTCTCAGATCAGTTCATAAAAGCTGCCTGTTGTTGCTTTGCGTGTGCAGCTGTAATCCTCCGTGTGTTCCCTACCTGGGCATGTACCTCACTGACCTGGCCTTCATTGAGGAGGGGACACCCAACTTCACAGAGGAGGGCCTTGTTAACTTCTCCAAGATGAGGATGGTAAGAAATACTCTTTCTTAAAACTGTAACATGCTCATAAAGGCATTGAAACCTGATCTGTCTGTGTTTGAGCAGCTTGTATCAGTTTGCTATTTGCATTCTGACTAAGGGTCATCCAGGATTCATGATCATCTATTTATGACCACTGCCTGAAGCCTAAAGTAGTTACAGCACATGTGCTATGATAGAAAAACACTTAAAGTCACTGTCGGCAGAATTTTGGTTTTGATTGATGCCAAACTGCATCCTTAAAGCCTCACAATAAAAGACGGTGCTTCAGCAACCACTTATTCCTAGGAAAATGGGAAACAGGAACAGTGATTTACTGGAACATGTGCAAACATACTGTAAATGAAAATAGGCTCAACAGTGTCTGTACAGTTCTAATGAGCCTCAGTCACGATTTTTACTTCAACACTGCTGAACGCCTCCAGAACAGTTCTCCAGGGTTCTTGAAGCACATTCCAAAGCTCTTCATTGGATGTTGGCTGCCATTTGTTCTGTTCTCTGTCAAAGGCATTGCTCTTGCTGATGTCAGGCTTGCATGCAGCTCTCTAGTTTTTAAGCTAATCTGAAGGCCACATGAAGTTTGGAGGTCTGTAGCAACTCTGCAGATAATTGGTCACCTCTGCATACTATGTGCCTCAGCACCTGCTGACGCTTTGACGTGGCCGACCACTCTGTGCTGTGAGGACCCAAAGGATCCAAAGGATATGAAATTTAAAGTCCCTCATAGTTCTTTTGTATGAAATAAGCTAATGATGAAGGAGCTGGAATTTTGTTTCATACGATATTAAATCTGCAGAGGTTTGACGAGGTAAAAGATTTTGTCAGACTAAGCATACTGCTGTCTCCTGGAGGCTGAGATGCTCATCGTGGACCACAAGGACACATGTGGAGGAAATGCATCTGCTCTAATTTAAGATGCACTTTAAGCTTTTCCACTTAAATACTTTGCATGAAGTACAGCACTGTACCTGGGACTGGAGGTCAACCCTGAACAGTACTTTTGATTAGCTTTTTTCCACTGTTTGCTTTGAAGTACAAGCATGTGGCTCCGATAAACAGGCAGCAACTTCAGGTTACTGGATTGAGGCGGAAAAGTCCCTGACTTAGACAGATGATGCATCCCGCCTGAAACTTCCTAATAACTCTGTCTTTGTTCTCTCAGATTTCTCACATCATCCGGGAGATCCGTCAGTTCCAGCAAGCACCGTACAGGATAGAGCACCAGCCAAAGGTGTGTCTAAGAATGTCTTTAAACCCACCATTTAATAATTGTTCTGATTTTCTTTGAAGTAGGGTTATACGAGCTATTTAAAAAATGGAGTACTGGCGTGGAAGCTGAGCAGTAATGCTGTTTCACTGTTTAAGTTGCCAAAGCTTAGCTCTTGTGTTGGCCTGAGGGTGATGCACTGTGCAGCTGATCAGCTTATCTGCTCTGTCTCCAGGTGACTCAGTTCCTGCTGGATAAGACCCTGGTGATGGATGAAGATACCCTCTATGATCTGTCACTAAAGATTGAACCCCGAGTACCACCTGGATAATCGTACCTTATAACAGACATATTGTTCATATATACACAGCAATACAATATGATTCATTCACTGTACAGCAGGGGTTGTTGCATAACATGGCTCCAATCATTGCGCTCAGGAAACTCAGGAGAAAAAGTGCCTTATTGAAGTGTATATTTAGTGAGCAGGCTATTAAACGGATACAGTGGTACAGGTCTGACTGCAGAGATGTTGGCTAGAAAGTAACCAGTTGCTGCTATCATGCGTAAAATACAATTAAACTATTATGTAATACAAAATATTCTGCCTATAATATTGTACATAAATATTTTCAGATGCACTCGTCATTATTTGCACGATCATGGCCGGATTAGCTGCTTACAGGCCTCGGCTGACCCCCGACTCACCTGCTCCCTGTGCTCAGTGCTGCTGTGGTGTAATAAGGCCCCAGGTTTCCTCTGTGGTTCTTTCCCAGCAGATTCTCCACAAGATGTAATGAAACTGAAAATATGACAATTCAAAGATTAACAGGTGGTCCAGTGTTTTTATACATATGATGCAGGTTGGAAAATTAGCTTTAGCTAGCCAGTGTACTCACTGTGGTTTGTTGAGTTTTTTTTTTATTGTATTCATTTTTTAATTGATTCTTTAAAAATGTTTGCAATCATAAATATTTAGCAGGTAAAATTACAACGGATGTTAAATGTATCAGTTTTGCTCAATGAAATCAATGAACACAAGCCAGATACCACACAGTAAACCTGGGGTTGTCGGGTCCCTGAAGCAAGGACTCATTATTCATAGCTGGTAATTGATCTGTGTGTGTGTGTGTGTGTGTGTGTGTGTGTGTGTGTGTGCACGTGCAAACATGCTGGGTTTCCTACCCAGCTGAAGTACTGAACATATTTTACCTACTTTAATTCTTGCTCGTCTGTGTCTCAGCAGACGTCGTCTCACGCTTCCCGTTTTTCTATCTTTACTCTGATGAAATTGAAGCTTTATGTTTATGCGGTTTCTCTTGGACCTGACAGCAAAAATCCTTGTAGTTTAAACACATTCCAGATTTTGAAATATGCTCATTACAATTTTTAAGATGTTTCTTATTGCTCTTGACTATCAAGACCTGTCTTTGGAGTTTTTTAATGTTCATGATTTTGCACACAAGACTAAGATGGTTCATAATGATACAAAAGCATAGCTAAAGACATGCAGCGCCATTCTAAATAGTTCTCCCATTTGTCATATTCATATATTAATTCTATTGACTGTATTAGTGAAATAGTAAGATCTTTGCACTATTAATTTATTAAGGCTTCCATTAGACTGTAAACTTGTTTATAGCATGATCTCCCCATCCTTTAAATTATTTCTGTAGGGTTTTGTTTTGCTTACTTTGCCCCGTTCTGAAGGTCAAGGACCTACTTTCTTACACTGCTGTACACTTTGAAATTACAGTTTTGCTGATGTATTTTTCCATGCATTACTCTGTGTGATGTACAGATATTTACATATTCCAAGCTTGAAAATAAAAAAACATACTGTGCAAACAGTGATGCTGCAGATTGTTTCTATATTGTCAGACGGAGCACAAAAGAAAACATCAACCATGCGTTCCATGTGTTAGCATTTAAATCCTGTCACACTGTTTCTATCACGACCCTCTGGTCACGGCTCTGTGCTTCCCTTTGCAGATACAGTATGATGCCATGTGGTAGAAAGAAAATAGTTCTTATGCCAGAATGCTTTAGTAACTGCCTCCTGGCTGTCACAAAAACAGAACACTACGTACACATAAAAGATCCAGGAAGTGCAGGTATTACTGTACCACTTCCTTCCTGATCTCATTTTTCAGCTCCAGAGGTCAGTCCTTGCCTTCATCCACAGAGTATTAGGAAAAACAAAAGCTGCTCTGAAGTTTTCCGACACCAGTGAATTAGGAGGACAGTAAAGCTAACAGTTATGTACCAAGATCCAGAATTGTGGCATTATCAGTCACCACTGACAGGTTATGTGTTTCATCATGATCATCATCATAATTGTTGCAACAATTCACTTCTGACTCCAGGAAACCAGTTCCTAGTTTGGCCTGTGTGTCGGGCTGTGTTATAAGACTGATTATTTTGTGTAACTGTGTATGTTTTATAGTTTTGTAGTGTACGTTGTGAGCTAGTGGTTTTTGGAGGCTCTGTCTGCCTGCCCTGCATGGATACTGCTTGTCTGTTGGATGTCTGGGGTTTGATAAACACGTTTCTCCTGCTTCAGGCTCAGTCATGGGAGGTATTAGGTTGTTGACACCCAAGATGTGACTTTTTAGAGGAGCCCCTGTGTGGGAACTATTTTCTCACCTTTCAGCCTGAGGTTGGCTGCATGAAGCTGGGTCATTTTATAAAGACATCCATCCCTGTTCAGCACAGGGGCTCAGTAGTTAGCAGGTGGGGCCTTTGTTTGTGTGTTCTCCCTGTACTTGTGTGTAGGCGTACCCTCAGTGATCTGGTTTTCCTTGGCATCAAAACTAAAGAGGCTAAAAAGAGCTTAAATCGGTTTCCCTTCCTGGTTAAATATGTTGAATCTGTAGAAAAGCTCTGTGAGCACTAAACTTCTGAGAAACCTTTAGTTCAGGGTACCAACTACTCCATGAGGCTTGTCTCACTGAATATTATCCCTGCACATTATAATAATATGCAAAGTATGGAATCAATTGCTCTGCCGGGGTCTGACAGTCAGCTACTCTCAGGCCAACTGTGGGCTTAAGTATGATTCTGAAAGGCAAAATCAAACCGTTTCAAACATGCAGCTTTTCTTTATTCACATGTGTTTCATGTTTCCTTAAACACAGAGCTCCGAGCTCCGAGCTCCCAGGGTCAGTGTGTGAGACGTGGAGCAGGAGATCATGTTCAAATATCAAGGTCAAACTGGACAGTGATATTGGAGCCTTGGTGTTCATGGTTACTCATGGCTCAGCACGAGCATACTGTACCTCCATTGGAGCATAACCATTTGTTTCTGAACTTATGATTGGCTGCCACTTTTTAATCCCCCATGAGAGGGCGGAGCCTTGTGTGAAAGGAGAGTGAAAAGCTCTTTAGCAGGAGACCCTCAGCAAGAAGCAGCAGCTGTTCCACAGGTACTGTACCTTCGTTCTTTCATTCCTCCTACAGAACACCTCTGTCAGCTCTTATGAAAGTCTCAAGCTGCTTGTAAAGCTGATATAAAGATACAGACTATAAACGTCTAGACTTTGTCATTGTTTTTGCATGTTTTTAAAGTTAAACATGACAATCTATAAATGCTGAGACTAGGGAAAGTGGATGGGCGGTGAGGCAGGATGTAATGATAGTTTCAAGGTGATATGAAGCTGATCCGCTACAAGAAGCCCCAAAAAAGAATTCAAAAATCAAGACTAAGACAAAGCTTTAGTGTTATTTTTTAAATGAAAATGTTCCAGTCAAAAGGTCACAGCGACCAGGAGAGGGGCGACGGATCCCAGATTCCAGCCCGTAGACCTCAACATTTCCAGGGTTGGGTTTCTCACAGGACGACCTCTAGAAAGAACTTTTGCATTTCCCTTCATTTATGTCCCAGTTTCATCCTCTCTATCACCTCTCCTGTGCACTTCACCCTCCGTCTCTCTTCTGTCCCACTGTCTTGGCCTTATGAGGTTCTGGTCTTATGACCAGTTCAGAATGTCACTGTGAGCCAGACATGGCTAGAATCTTGGCACTGGATCCTGGCACCGCAGCTGCCTCCCACCAAGCTATAAATACCACTCCCACTGACCCACAGTGTGCTCCGTCTTTAACCTGCACAGCGAGAGGATCAGAGCACCTGATGAAAAGCATGTGACTTAAGTTCAGTCCTGACTTGGATTAACAGGCGTGTCCTCACAGCTCCCCTCTGTGTGAAGTCTCATGGGAAGATAAAATATGACCTTCAGGGGGAAGCTTCATGAAACGACATTTATTGGTTTCATGGGACAAAATTAACAACACTGATTATTAATTTCAGTGTCTTAAAGCTAATTTCTTAGTGTAACTGCGTTAGTGGTCATATGAAACCTGCCGTTCTGCGGGTGGGAGACTGTGATAATGATCAGGCGCTAAGAGCGGCTGCTGCAGGGCAAGTTAGGAGCTGCAGCAGTCTGAGTATTAACTTTTCCACCAAAACAAAAAAACTCTGCAGTCAATATTCATCTAAAGCTTCTGTTTTGGTCCCTTAAAGTCAGCTGGTTTTATTGCAAACTGTTTCCCCTGTAAACAGTGGTGTGGCCTCCCTGAAGTGTCAAGTTAGAGTACTTTAACATGCCTTATTAGATTTGAATGATTAGATGTGAATAGGATATGTGTAATTGTGTAATTCTGGTCTATTTACATGCATGTCATTAACAAAGCCTTGTCTTTTCTGTTTTCACATGTAGTCATTTTGCTACTGAGATACCGAGAGTTACTCAACTAGCAGAAAGATGGCGAGCTCGTTCACGCGCCTGATCTCCGGCCGCAGCACGGCCGTGCTGTTGGCCAGCCTGGGAGCAGGAACAGCAGCTGCTGGATACCTGCTGAGTGACAGCAGCGCTCTGGCTGCCGAGGCCAGGATGAAGCTTTACCCTCCCAGGTAAGACCGGGCAGCATTAACACCCCTGGTAAGGAATCTGGGAATTATTTGCCTTAGCAACAGAGAAACTACATGCTTCACATCACTTGCGCATTTCACAAGAACGAGTGGCTGCAACGTGTTTGAACGACAGAAGAAAGTGGAAGTTGAGTTATGAACTGATTCATGTTCTGTATTTCCTGTTTAAATAGTTGCTGTCACACAAAGCCTGTGGCATTAATAAACTATCTTTAATATGATTGAATATAGTGTGACCGTGTGGATTGTGCCAGCAGCCTATAAGTGAACATCTGAGAATATGAACGAGTGCATGAGGTCATGTTGGGTACACTGGTGCAGGATCAGTGACGCTCTCACGTTTCGCCTGTGTTACCTTTGACTCACATACAGTTTATGCCTCTGCCCTCTCTTTATGCACATGTGTACAGCACACCTGCTTTTGTGGTGCTAGAAGATAACTCTTTCTAAAGCACCAGAATAACTGCATGTCATAAATTAGCCCCAAACCTCCCTCCACAAACCGAAACAACAGTGGACACAGCCAGTTGTGTTAGCTCAGTGCTGCACAGTTTGATGGGAAATTCATGTTGTTGCCACTATTACAGCTAGAACTATCAGAGTGGGTGGAGTAACTCTCAAAGGGTTGAAATTTCTCCAATTCTTCTTCTGCTGAAGCTCTGATTACCCTGACCTGAGGAAACACAACAACTGCATGGCCTCTGCTCTCACTCCAGCCATCTATGCCAAACTGAGGGACAAAGTCACCCCCAACAACTGGACCCTGGACCAGTGCATCCAGACGGGAGTCGACAACCCCGGACACCCTTTCATCAAGACGGTGGGCTGTGTAGCCGGTGACGAGGAGAGCTACGAGGTAACACAAAGGTTGCTTTGGGCCGCACAGCTGTGAGCGCTCGTCTCAATACTTTGCTCCCATTTTCATTTGCGTGTCCGCGTCCCGGTGATGCACATCACGAGGTTTGTCGACAACGATGTGTCCTCATAATGAGGGAGCCTGTGGTCATGGCTTCACTGGGTCTTTGTTGTAGAGCTGGTGGATTGGTGCAAATGCACATCAGCTGTCAAAGATAAAGTAGAACTTTCTGAAAACACAGCTGACTTAGTCTGCTGGTGCCTCCAGGTGTTTGGCAAGCTCTTTGACCCCATCATCAAAGACAGGCATAATGGCTACGACCCCCGAACCATGAAACACCCCACTGACCTGGATGCCTCCAAGGTTGGACCATAACTCCTTGCCACTGCAATATCAGTGCATCCACCTACTGCACCAATTATAAATGTTTTGCCTCTGCACTCCAGATAACCCACGGCATCTTTGATGAGAATTATGTTCTGTCATCACGTGTGAGGACCGGACGCAGTATCCGCGGGCTCAGCCTCCCTCCGGCCTGCTCGAGGGCTGAGCGCCGGGAGGTGGAGCGGGTGGCTGTGACAGCCCTGGCTGGCCTTAAGGGAGATCTGGCTGGACGCTACTACAGCCTGGGAGACATGACAGAAAAGGAGCAGCAGCAACTCATTGATGTGAGTTAATAATTTGAGGGGAAAGCATACTTTTCCCTTTACACTTTTGTTTTAATGTGATTATTATTATTATTGTTCAGCAGATGAAGAAACGACAGCTCTGTCATTACGTCCAGGTCATCTGTGTGTTTAGCTGCAGTGATCTGGGACAGGCAGTGAGACTGTGGAGCATCTGAAAGCATTTAAATCCACTTTTTAAAATCCCATTTCAGAAAAAAATGAAACAAATTGAAGTATTTTCCCTTCATTTCAGCCCTGAAAGGATGAACATATAGGACACAGTCATATTAACCTGTGAAGTCTTTCTGCCCTTTAAAATCGTCCACCTCTGTTTCCTTCTTTATCCTCCCTGCTCACCTGTAGGACCACTTCCTTTTCGACAAGCCTGTCTCCCCACTGTTGACATGTGCCTTTATGGCCAGAGACTGGCCAGACGCCAGGGGCATCTGGTATGGCCTCCCGCATGTCCGCTGCTGTGTGACCGTTTATGAGTTATTATAGTGCTTATTCCTAAAAAAAAAAAAAGAGTGACTAAAACAACAGGAAGTGTGTTTCTTTGTTTTGCATTTGCTGTGCATTGTCTTTCATAAATGCATGTTCAAACTGAGATGAGCAGCACGAATATCAAAGTGCCTGCTAATCAGATCCATGATGTCCATGAGTCATCAGCAGCAATGAAAGGTGAGTTTTACCTTATTTAGTTCCCTCATGTGCTTCTCCTCAGGCACAACAATGACAAAACCTTTCTGATCTGGGTGAATGAGGAGGACCACACCAGAGTCATCTCCATGGAGAAGGGCGGCAACATGAAGAGAGTGTTTGAGAGGTTCTGCAGTGGACTCAAGCAGGTGAGTGGAGTGTGGGCAAAAACAAGGTGTGCAGAATATAATTTATATAATTAATGGAGCCTATCTATTTATGGATTTTTTATGGATAATATAATATTTTATATATAATACTACTCACCAAAACCACATGGATTGACTTGATTATGAGCTAGCCTCTAGTGGCCATTAGAGAAACTGCAGATTTTGACACAGCCTCATGTTTACATTTTAACGTGTGCACTCGCTGATCTGAATAAAGTTTTTTTTCAACTCCTTCAGACTTTGAGTCTGTTCATAACAGACGATAACTGACTGATTGAAAGCTGCATTTATTTTATTATGTACTGGAACAAGGCCGAGCCGGGCAGGGGGTGGGGCCAACCGGGCAATTTATACCCTTTATTATTTAATAAAGCTCATCATAACATCATTTTACAGCATACACGTGCCCACAACAGCGAGGCTTACAAGCCTCAGCACCACGGGAAACAACGATGTCATTCTGAAGTCCATCAAGGACCCGAAACATAACACACCAAGACAGCAACAAGCATGAGGCTACATTGTAACTAATGATAAACCAGCACAAATTCAAAGCCGTTCAGCACCACGGAGAGCGATCGGATCATTCTGACACCCACTTTATTTCAGATCAGTTATAAGTTTGATAAAACGGGCTCAGCGGCCACGTGTTCACAAGCACAACTTCTTCAGGCCCATTTACTGCTATTTGAAGGGCGTACGAAGAGCCCTGCGCTCCGTGAACTCGTCCATGATGCTCTCTCACTCTCTGTGGCAGGTCCACCCAGTCTCTCCTGTCCCACTGTGCTCCTCAAGTGTTTTTTTAATGAGTTTTAACTTGGAGAATGAGCGCTCAGAGGCTGCATCGATGGGAAGAGTCAAAAGTAAAAGGAGGGCGGTGCAAACCTCACTGAATGTAGAAGTTACTCTTTGGATGTGACAGAGGCGCCGCTACTTGAACTCTTATCCTCTCTCCC
The DNA here is from genome assembly GCA_015052665.1 of Apistogramma diplotaenia. NCBI lineage: Eukaryota > Metazoa > Chordata > Actinopteri > Cichliformes > Cichlidae > Apistogramma > Apistogramma diplotaenia. The sequence continues at coordinate 26,650 of VOQJ01043237.1, forward strand.
ATCCGGGGCCCACTCTAGCCCCGCCCCCCCAAGCCCCGCCGCTGACTTACTCTGTTTACATGAAAAGTCCACAGGTTAAATGTTGGATATCTTGCAATCAGATGCACTGATGGAACTTCCCCTCTTCAGTTATAAATTAAATCACTGCCACAAATCATTATCTTGCTCAGCTGTTAAATATAGATAATATGTAACTGGTCAAACCTTTGCGTATCATTGCATGCAGGTGGAACAGCTCATCCAGGAGCGCGGGTGGGAATTCATGTGGAATGAACGTCTGGGCTACATCCTCACGTGTCCTTCCAACCTGGGCACCGGCCTCAGGGCGGGGGTGCACGTACGCCTGCCAAAACTAAGCAAGGTAATACAGTAACACACAGCTTGACCTTTTAAAGTTTTACTTCACGGTTACACTTCCTTTTCTGATCACCCTGTTCTGCTTCATCGTTTTTGATTCAGTTCTATATCATTTGTTCTGTTGTCCCAGCTGAAGAACCTAAAGTGTATTCATACATTCCTTCACAAATGTGCCACTTTCTTCTGTTTACGTCAATAATTCATGACAACAATTATCTCAAGGTGCTTTTGTTGTGAATAAGTCATGTTTGATTATTTCCTGCTTCAGGTTGGATCAGCTGTTTGGCTTCAGCAAAGACAGAGCAGGTTATTTTAGAAACACCAAATAATGCCCGTCTCTGCTGAGGACGATAGTGTGGCAGAGCCAAGAGCTCCAGAATATCCGCAGTGGTGTTTTAGTGGTCAGGCGTTAGCTTTGTCTCCATTTTCAATACAGACATTTTAAAGGCTTCCAAAGCTCTGTATAGAGCGGTGGTTAAGACATTAGCCTCACCCACAAAACAGCCCTAGTTCAAGACTGGGAGTAGACACAAATCCCATGCAGGGTTGTGCTAAACTGAATATCCATAACTGCCTTCTGGTGAATAAGGGAGCAAACTCTTCCTCGTGCCTACAGTCTCGTGAAGCTGTGTTACTTTATTTCTGTTCTTCAAGAGAAAAAAAGTAGCAACATGTTAAAAATGATTCAAATGTGCAGGACCCACGATTCAGCAAAATCCTCGACAACCTGCGGCTGCAGAAGCGCGGCACAGGGGGAGTCGACACAGCCGCCACCGGCGACACCTTTGACATTTCCAACCTCGACCGCCTGGGCAAGTCTGAGGTAACGGTGCTCTTCTTTTGTTACGTCTTGCAGAAGTTCCTTTCTCATCTTGATGCACTCTCATACATCACTCCCATTAAAAAGCTCAGTCTAAGCTGCTGTTCTGTTGGTGTGTTTCTAGGTGGAACTGGTCCAGTTGGTGGTCGACGGGGTCAATTACCTGATTGAATGTGAGAAAAAGCTGGAAAAAGGTCAGGACATCAAAATCCCAGCTCCCATTGTCCAGTTTAGGAAATGAAAACCGAACTCCTCGGTGCCATAAGGAGGTCCATCATCACCTGACCACTCTGCCCTCGACACCCATCAGCTGTTACAGAGATGTTCTCTCGACATGTCCTATAAAGTGCATATCTGCAAGATAAATCAACTCAGAAATGTTCTGAATTATGAGGAAAACTCTACCTCAACATAGTTGTAAAGCTATTTCAATAAAAAAACGAATACTTTGATGCTTTCAGCTGACTTTTGTTCATGTACCCGTTATTCTGTCCACACTGGCTGAGCAACAATGTGCAGAAAGTTGTTTGACTTTCTTTTGCTGAACTAAGCAGTTCATTATTATTTGTATGAAACAAGTAGTCAGTACAGGTTGGTTCTATTGGCCACTCGAGCACTCAACGTCAGGCCCAAAGCCCACTCTGAGATGATGTGAGCCTGGTGAATGTGACGTGATCCTGCTGCAGGTGCACTCAGGTAAGCTGTGACAGTTAAACAGTGCTGAATTGGTGGTAACGGGCCAAGAAAAACACGGCACAATCATTTCCGCACCATCAGCCTGAAACGTGGATCCATGACTGCATGTTGTTGATGCTAATGCTACCGTCCGAATGCTGCAAACACAGATTCTAGTGATGCGTCGGCGCATGCATCGAGCTCATAGAGCAACACCTGTGTCGGTGCGCGTATCGCTACTAGAAAGTCACGTGACCGATACAGGAACTGTTTCGAACTCGCGCTC
>VOQJ01043238.1:0-10162 GCA_015052665.1 Apistogramma diplotaenia
TTTTTTTTTGGGGGGGGGGGGGCGCTAAAAACGTGTCTGCATGCACCTCCGTAAGTATGTAGCTGTGCCCCTGATGGGACTTTTGAAAAGACTGCATGCAATTTATGCAAAAAGGAGTTTGCTTATCACCGAAGCTACCATCCCAATGCAAAACATATTGCGGCAAGCAACTTTTAGTAGCAAAAGCATTTTTTTTAATTGAAAATTTTTAAAAATGTTTAATTTCTTCATATATGGATTTTGATTAATTTGTGATTACCCTGTAATTAAACATTTTTAATCGAGTCCCAGCATAAATTTTGATAAAAACAATGTTAGCTGTTCACCACAGAGGGCAGCTGTACATGTTTTGATTTGGTAGATGTTTACATCAGATGCTGTTCTTGACACAACCTCCAGGGTATTTGTATCAAAATAGGGAGCTTTCACTTTTTAAGGGAATGTGTGAAGTAGTAGTACTAGTAACACTATGGAGACACAAGGTGTGACAATGCACACTTAATAATAGATTACAAGTTAACCATAAACCGTGTTAATAAAGAGCAGTGTTCCATAACATTTGGACTATGTTTCAACTGACTTTAGTTTAATGATTTCAGGTGACCACTTTGGACAGTGCTTTGGTTCATGACAAAAAAAATACCTCCATCAGCATGCTAACATTTGCATTTTGTTGATAAAGAATCAATGATTACCATGATGCAGCTGCTCAGGTAATTGAAGACTGTTGCTTTCAGTTCAAAGTTCTCCCCGCGGATGATGGAGTAGGGCATGGTGAGCTCGAGGAAGAAGGGTTGAAAGACCTTAACTTCTGCTGGAGGAGCCAAACCAAATCCCTGAGAGGACAAACAGAAAGCCTCCGTCTCCCAGGTGGTGATGGTGTCAGGGACGATGACGGACACATCCTTTGATCCAGACTCTCTAAATCAGCAGATTTCCAAAATTGCACACAGTCAGATGGTCAAACATAGTCAGATAAGCCGACACTAACAGTGTGTGCAAATGACAGTGTAACAGTCACTGCATTCTTAGACATTTAGAAAGTAAAAAAGCTCCATGTTGCTGAAGCAGCAAGCAACACTTCAACTGCAATCAACAGAATTCTAAACATGAATAAACATTTGGCCAAAACATCTTTATGCAAACACAATCACCTGATTCTCATAAGCATTGTTTCATAAATTCACATGCCCATAGGTCCAGAAGAGCAGGTGGTATAATGAGAGTAACAGAGAAAGAGGTTGTCAGAGAGTGGGAAGGAGTGGTGATGTGCAGAAGGAAGTCAGCAGAATGGGTTCTGGTAATGATGCAAGCATCTGTATTTTGAACCAGTTGAAGTGAAAGGTTTGTGTGGTAGGTCAGAGGATACAATTACAATAATCAATAAGAGATGTTGTTGGGGATCTTTTATTACCCCAATGCTGATATTTACAGCTATTATTTGTAGTTTTGCTTATTTACAACTATAAGGTCACTTACACTGGAATAAAGTGCTCACTGTGTCTAAAATCTGGTGTGGGGAGATTGGAGGCCTGCTGAAACTGTTCTCATTTACATTCAGGGTGCCAAAATCTTTCATCCATTGTATTCTATATTCTGCTATAGTCAGGCTACAAACCCTTCAGTCCTTGAGGGGCCTCAGTTTATTAAAATACTCTCATTGGGTTTGTGTTTAGGACACCATTGTCCACTTTTCTGATTAAACCTGGTACTATGAACAAATCTGTCCAGTAGACCTAACTTCAGGGTGCTTGGCTCTGTAGCTCTGCCAATGTTTAGGGGAAAAAAAATCAAGGAGCCATAATTCTGTACATTTACAAGATGAGTTGGCCTTAGACACTCAAAAAGTGTGCAGAATATGGTATTGTTATATGGTTATAAATCCTTTGTAAGGATGTGTGATAGATTTTGCTTATTGCTTATTGTCTTGCTATTGAAATACTCTGGGCTGTGTGTCTTCAGACGGTACGAAAATGATTAATGAAAGCTCCTAATAAAATGACCACAAAGGATGGCCAGTTATCAGGTTTTGAAAATTCTGACTAAAACACCAACTTGCTGAAGACAAAGAAAGAAGGACGATTATAAAAGCTGTTTGCATAATATTCAGATTTAGCTGCAGACAAAGCGTCCTTATAGCGTCCGCAGCAAGACCATTCCAAATACTCCTACATGTATGCAAATTGATTTTCTCATTTCACGACCACCAATTGCCCTCGGAAAACAAACAAAAGCGAAACAAACAACATACCCAACGTCCACGAGATTCCATATCCAAGTCTCTGGGAAGAAAGTGCGAACAGTTTCTATAGGTGGGGCTGAACCAAGAAAAGCTTGCACAACAGGTTTTTTAGGACGATGTGTTCTATATACATGTATGGGTCTAATGCCTGTAAAGAAAGCAGAAAATATTTTATTGGAATCATGGAGAGGCCATGACATGCTTCTTTAATTTTGATAACTATCATTTATAACTTGACAAGAAAAAAATAAAATGTCACCATATGGGCTGTAATAGTATTCCATTCCCTTGAATCTCACACATGAAGGAATTTGGATCAGCAGGTTTGTTGCCATCTTCAGTCCTACATTCTAGACACGCAAAAAGAGCTTATTGCAGCTAAAGTCACAAAGACCATTATATTTATTATTAACTTATATGTATTATTGTTTTTTAATTGTCATATAAAAATGAACACTGGATTGCTAGATAAAATAATGGTTTTGACTGTTTTGACTTATGATGTATTAACTTAAAATTTTGACCTAGAAACTGTTTTGATTTATTGCTTGATTGATTTATATACATTCCTGATAACATTTTATTTTTGCTTGTAATTTTATTCATCAATTGTGTGCTATATATTATGTGTTATTGCATTTTCCTTTGTGGTTGCATACTTTGAACTGTGAGTTATATTAATGTGCAGCCTGAATAGGATTTGGCACTTTAAATGTGAACACTACTTCGCAAGTGAGGGATTTTCAGCAGATTAGAAGGTGTCTTTTATTTGTACATTTTTATAATGATACAGCTACCTCTGTTTTGACTTGGTTAGATGCTGTGAAGCTATTATTCCTTAAAGCAAAGAATACTGAGATCATCTACATCACTTGTCTTGTGTGACCTTTCGGTTTTGGTGAGGTGGTTAGTGCATTCTTTAATTTTAAGACTGTACCAGATTGCTGATTTGAAGTTTCCTGACATTTTTATCTGATCTTTCTTTTAGTTTAGTAATGCTGGCCTCCTTCACTTCAATTGGCATCTCTCTGAACCCAATATTGAAAATTTTATTGACCAGATGACACAGATTAAGTAAGAAGTAGATCATTTATTAGCTTAATTTGTCATCGAGTAATGAGGGAAACAAATATCACCTGGCTATGAAACTGCTTACCAATCATTTATCCAGTTACTTAAATGTTATAATTCTAACAAATCTCTTGAATTAAAGCTGAAAATCATATCTTGATAATTTTATTTAAACTACAAGGTGTGGTTGAGTACAAAGGTGAAATTACAAAATTGAAAGAAAGAAAGAAAGAAAGAAAGAAAGAAAGAAAGAAAGAAAGAAAGAAAGAAAGAAAGAAGTGAGTAATGAGTGTGATTGTAAGCTGCAGGCTGTGACAGGATGAAGGCCTCTGTAAGGCCTTGATAGCTGCAGATAGCTTTACATTTAGCTAATATGACAAATAAATCTCCTACATGTGGAAAGAAACTCAATAAAGATATGCCACATATTTCCTTTAAATATTCATCAGCAAAAATAACGGCGCTAAAAGGCTTCACGATTTGACATATCAGTGGTAACAAAAGACTAAATGTGTTCCACAAAGCACCTGAGCTATGGGCCAAGCGTCTGCCTCAGGTTATCTCATCATATCCCACCAAACTGCCGAAAACTGCAGAGCACAGCATGCAGCGCTGCCAAACGGGCCTATTTTTAGCAGCGGAAGTTTGACTTAAAGATGCACCTTCACTCCTCTGCGTTTGCTCCCCCTCCTTATCAGGGTGGTGTGAAAAGACAGCTGGTTGTAATCCAGCCGCTCGCTTCTCTTCGGTGTGTGTTCGTGTGTGTAATCCGAAAGTATGACAGCTAGCAGGTATGTGTCCCCGCGTGGGCTCATGTATTTATGTAATGAACATTGATCCATACTTATACTATCTGTGTTTGTTTGTGTGTGTGTATGCATGAGTGTGTGTGTGTGTGTGTGTGTGTGTGTGCATACTGCTGAATTCCACACATGCAGGCTGAAAGTAAACACAGCTCTGGCACTGGAGCTGCAGAACATGTTCTGCCTCTCTTTCATCCACCAAAGTAGGCCATCTGTCGCTTTCATAGCTCCCATCTGTATTTTCTGAAATATTTGTACGACCTTGAGAATTTCTGTCTCCGTTTGCATGCTCAGGTTGGGCTGATATCTGCATTATCCAGATGTTTTAGCTGAAATATTTCGTGTACCTATTTACACAACAGGCACTCCCACTTTCTTCTGCAATCTGATCTGTTCCTAAAGCATGAGTAAGTTTTCTTTTTTTTATATTCAAAAAGCAACAAAAAGCAGACACCACAGAAGTGCCCAAAACTGCAGTTCCTATAATGGCCACTTGAGGCTGTTTCCAACGCTGAGTCAGTCCCCATAGATTCCCATGTTAAAACGCCTGACTTCATAGCAGAAATGAACATGTTTGCAGCAAACAATTAATACTTTTGATCTCTATGATTAGCTTTATCACAATGACTGTTAAATGGCTTCATTTAGCTCATTTAACCAACTTTGCTCTGTCAGATCCTTTCGGTGCCTTCAAGAAGCATTTTTTTAAAATTTAACTATTTTAAACTAAACTACGCACTAAAGTGAGGCCTAGAGGCCCCCTGGCAACCTGTAGTTACTAGGGGAAAATGTGTAGCAAGTAGCTACACGTTGCTCACTGTTGTTAATTGAAATTGACCACAAAGAGGCTGCTTGCTAAATATCGCCGAGTTTCATGTTGTAAACATTGTAAATTATTTGAGGGAGTGTCTAGTTTCTAGTGGGATGACTGGTACCACTCTCATATCAGTCTATTAAATATGAGTAGCAGAATTGTAAACTGCAGACGTTAAAGCAACACGACATGAAACACGCTTCTCTTAATTAAATTCCGATACGATATCTGCTGTTCCTGCCCCATCCTTCCACTTCTCCATCTATCCATTAATTACCTCCCATCTCACTTCATTTCATTCTTCAGTGACTCAGGTCATGTTGGCAAAACAAAGCCAACCACAAGCCTGATTAACTTTTAGTTGTGACTAAAGTCCACCCATCCCACCAGGTGCCACCCAAGCTATCATTAAGGAGTCTTTTCTCTGCATTTGAAAGGATTTAATCTGTTCAAATCTGGGATGTAACGAGAAGCCCGCAGACAAAATTTCCCTCCACTGAGTCATTCCTTCAGTCCGTCCATCAGCTGTGTCTACTTCTCCTGTAGTCTGGCTTTTTTTTGATTGAAGACGACTGCTTGTGCAAACACTTTAACCCACATAAATGAAAGCATGAATTTCAGAGTCACCGCAGTCAGTCAGACACACCGAACCACAAAGGTTCGATGAAAAAAAACCCTGATTCACTCCTATGAGCCTTATAAGGATGTGAGAAAGGAAAAAGGGTTTTGTTGAACTTTTATCAGGCAAAACACAGAATCATTGCCCGGCTCAGTGTTTACAAGATGACCCCAGCTGGCAGGATAAATTCCTCTGTTATCCACATAGAGCCATGTAGAGAGGGAGACAGTCAGACAAGTGCATCACTGGGGGGGAAATCCAACTTATTGACTCTAACAGACACCTGGAGAGCCTGCAGCAAGACCACATGAATAGTTTAGTCTTTAAATTTCACTTCTATCCTCCTGGCTAACCAAAACTAGCCACCTTAGTCAGTTAAATATCACTTATAATGGTGACTAATTGACTTGGCTGCAGTGTGTACAGGTCTGCTAGAGAAGGAACTGTTAGAACCTGATTTCACAGGTGGAGACTGTTTGAACTGCTGAGTAATGCTGTTCATATGATATCATTTCAAAAGGCAGGGCCTCCACCTTTGTCTTCCACCCTGCAAAAAAGTCAGGGTCAGTTTCTGGGCAGCTCCCCGAATCCGGGATTTAAATTGAGAGGAAGCACTTGGATCTTGATTGCATGCGGTGCCAGTATTTCTTTGTGCTTCTTTTAATATTTAAAAAGGTGTCAAAACTGAGAAAAGTCTACATTTGTGCTTTCAGACAGTTACACACGGACTCCCAAAGAGCAGCAACACAAACCAGAAACAGGGACCACTGCATTCAAAGTAAAAGCTGGAACTTTTGAAACAGGTTGGTTGCAGCCAGACAGCTTTTATTGTGAAGTTTGAACTATTTTTTGCAAGTTTCACTACTGCTCAGCGAACAGTTCAGCATGCAAACTATGGGGGACTGTGGCATTTTGCTAGCAACCTAAGCAATGACAAGGAGGTATTTAGTCTAGTACCCAGCAACCTCAAGAAACCATCCATTCACCCACCATTCGGGGAATACACATTGTAACATAGTGACTGGTGGTTGCCGAGGGTCACCAACCAGTCTCTAAGCCTACGTGGCTGAGGCCTCATGGTATGCTTTCTTACTGGCAATAAATAGTTAGAATAATGAGGCCAGTTTGCATTTTGCATTGCTCAGTTTAATTATGTTTTAATGGCTTAGTTTATTGTCTTTCAATAAATTTGTCACATCTGGATCTGTTAATCTAAAATAATACTTTCAGAACTGAAGTGTACTTAAAGCTACTTGGAATCTGGAATATTTAAGGCTGCTAGAATTTGGGCAAAATCAGTTGTTTACAACTGCATTTCTACAAATAGGAACTCTGCACCATGAGCTCTCCTATCAAGTCCCCAGTGAATCCTCTGATGCAATGAGAGGTTAGCAGACCTGAAGCACTGAGTAAATGTCCTTTAAATAGAAAAGTGAGTGTGGTACCATGCGTACAGTCTTTCTGAGCTTTCTAGATTGTACATATCACCTCTCCCAGATTCTACAAATCATTTTTAATAGGAACCCCTGGAAAAACAAAACCCCAAGGTGTCTCTTCTCAGTGTGAAATATTCCACGGCTGATTTTGAGAAATGCCCATAAATGGTCATTGCTGAGACTCAGGGTCAACGCTTGAAAAAAGCCATAGAAAGAATCAAGCTGCAGCAGTTTAATTTGGCCAATGCTCTGAAAAAAACAAACACCCCCCCACCCCCCAAAACCTTCAGGGTGATGCTTCACCTAGAAAAGACCTGTTGCCCTTTGGTGGGTTTGTTTTAAAAATATAGATCTAATAATAATGGTATTGGTATGCATTTTGATTTTAATTCAAGCAACCTGTTCTAATAATAACAGTTTGAAAAAAAAACTATAAATGTTACAAAATCAGACTTGAGTTAAGGGCAGCCACAGCCTGGAAGCAGTTAGCCTAGCCTAGCCTAGCCTATTAAAAAAGCCTGAAAGGAGGAGCAAAACAACAAGCATGGCTCTGCTCTGAATCAAAAATACACCCAAATATCTAAACCTTACCAACTTTAAAATCTAAAAACAAACCAGATGTCTGTTAGCCCGGCTACACTCTGGGCCTAACGGCTTAAACTCTGTGGCTTGAGACTTTCTAATGCCATTCTCAGTCGGAAAGCACATATAGTTGCAAAAAAATCATTTGTACCATTAAAATACAGTATGGTACCTAACTAATCTAAACTGGCTGTGGCTATGAGGCTAAACATGGTGTAAATGTGGATGTAAAGGCACACTCAAACTGTACTATGGGACTCTGCAGTTACACACACGAGCTATTTGAATTAAATCCTCACCATTATAGGATGAAAATGAAGAAGAATGGGCAGCTATGGTATAGACACCCATACCACCTCCTCCTCCATCAGCTGCTCTGAAAGCGAGACGGCAGGGTTAAAATATCACCCTGACACCGCTCCTTGTTTCTCCGTCAACCTACAGCTGTGAATGCGTTTGTGTTAAACTGTGTAGAAAAAAAGAGAAAGAGGAGAGGCCAGGGTTGGTAGGAGAACAACGGAGTTACCTACAGACCATTAGACTTTGATGGAAAGCAGTAAAATGCAGCCTGAAGCCATGAATGCGACGGAGACAGAGCGGAGGCGGGAGGAGGGAAAACAGGTTCACTGACAGGAATGCTCCTGCACTTGTGTAGCTCAAGGACAAACCAGAAAGAGACTTAAATATTTGTAGATAATCACATATTATACTAAAACTTCAAAATATGCTAAATGTTAAGTGGGTTTATAAGTTTAAAGCTTTGCAAAGATTTCCAAAGTTGTGTCTGAACAAACCACAAGACATCTGGAACAATGTTCCTTTGGACTGATGAGCCCAAAGTGAGGCCATAATGCACAGCAGCACATCTGGAGAAAAACCAAACACAGCATATCAGCACAAACGCCTCAGTCCAACCTTCAGCACAGTGGTGGGAGGGCTTGTTTTGCAGCCACGGCACCTTGAAGTCACCGAAGTGACCGTGACCTCCCTTGTCCCTTAGCTAGAAATGTAAGAGCGATTAGAGGAGCAGCCCCACTACTGACGCCTTTTTTGGCCGTTTTATAGAAACCGATTTTGCAGCGTCTTATTCTGCACATCAAGTCAAGTTTAACAAACCGCCTGATAAACATGTGAGGAACAAAAAGTAGAAGGTAGAACGCAGCAGATGATCCTTTCTTATGGCTACTTAGAGGAGCTGAAATGAGCTTTTTTCTCTTTTCTACTCTAATGTAAAACTGTCAACACACACACACACACACACTCACAGATGCGCGAAGAGGCCTCGAAGTAATGAGAGAGAGGCGTGTTTAAATGCCTTTCTTTAGTGTTGGGGGTCCTCAGGCGATGTATGTATTTACTTGTGCCGAGAAGCAGCTCTACAGCTGAGTGGCAACGGAAGCTGCGGTTGTGGTTGACAGTGATGAAAGTATAGCAGTGTAGGTGATTCCATGTCAGGTGGATTTAACTTCCTGTGGTGAGACTGATAGGAGGGAAGAGGAAGTGATGGACTGACAAACTGGCATATAAACAGGCCACCTCCAACAAGCGTCTGTCACTGCTGCGTTCACGCCTCGTAGGCGAGAGGGTTCGAGTGGGAACAGAGTCACTCACGGCTCACTCAAAGCTCTATGTCAGAACAAAAGTCTGCTTTCACTTCTGATTTTCCACCTGTTGTGCTGAAAAGTAACATTTCTTTGTATGTCGGAGCAAATTCTTCCCTTTCCAAAAACCTTTTCATACATTTTATTTTGAAATGAAGCTGGGGTAGCTTTATTTTGGAACACATTTTCCTAAATAAGCCAAATTGAATGTGACCCTCTGCAACAATCCCAGTTTACTATATAAAAACCAAGTCACGTTAGAAATATCACCTGATGTCACCTGTTTTGGCTGTTCATTGCATGCTAGTGCGTTTAGCTTGTTGGAAGAATTATCTTTGTACAACACAAAAAGTCGGGCCATGCGTGGGTTTAATCGGAGCGATATGAGGAATGACAGAAATACAGACACACACACGCAGTCTGCATACATGTTTTAGCATGCTGCAGCACAGGCAGGAGATGGAGCAGCAGAGAAATGCCACTGATCTCTGAAGGCGAGACGGTGTTGGCATACTTTTATTATTAAAAAAACAACAATCTGGATACCGTGGACTACAGCTCCCCTGCAGTAATGCTCATAATAATCACAGCCTGTTTCGAACCTGGGGGCAGATTTGGTTTTTTTTGTTTTTTCATCCAGGAATGGTTGTTAGGCTTGGCATGTTGAATCAAAACAAGTGTTTGATAATACTGTCTTGTGCACGCAATAGCTGCCTGCACGCAATGAAGGCGAATGACAGAAACGAAGCATTTTTTCAAGAAGTCTTGTTGTCTGTTCAAATCAATGCGTGGATTCTTAAAGCCTGTAAGTCCGTGTTGAGGGTTAAAGAATCCCCGCCTGTCTCTGTGCCAAAACAAATTTCTGAACATACGCTTTCACACATATATACATGCTTACAGCTAGAACACATTCCCACTAACGCCAAAGTACACAGTCAAAAAAAAAAAACCAAAACACAGGAAAATTGTGTAAAATTACAGTTTGTTTTTTTTT
>VOQJ01043240.1:0-12033 GCA_015052665.1 Apistogramma diplotaenia
CCTCCCATTCTACTCTTAAGTATCCTAGCAACCACAAGTAAGCCAGCAGTCTGAGAGCGAAGTGCTCTGCTGGGGTGATATGGTACTATGAGGTCTTTAAGATAAGATGGGGCCTGATTATTCAAGACCTTGTATGTGAGGAGAAGGATTTTAAATTCTATTCTAGATTTAACAGGGAGCCAATGAAGAGAAGCCAATATGGGAGAAACATGCTCTCTCTTTCTAGTCCCTGTCAGCACTCTAGCTGCAGCATTTTGGATCAGCTGAAGGCTTTTCAGGGAGCTGTGATTCTTATATTTCCAAACCAGCTCAGACACATCAGGGCAAAGGCTGGATGTTTCAATTCTTTAAAATATGACTGCACACTCATTCCAGTGTCACGTGGAAGGTTTTAACAGGTCCATCAGGCACTTACAGATGCTAAACTCTTCATCTTTCCTCGTTGTAGAAAGTCGGTGGCGGCATGCGACCATGGAAACGAGCCTTCTCCGTTCTCCGCTCCCAGTCGCTCTTCCTTTACAAAGACAAGCGAGAAGCGGTGCTTCATGGGGCGGGAGCAGGACCGAGTCAGGCCGAGCATTCCCCGATCAGCATCCGCTGCTGCCTGATCGACATCGCCTACAGTGAAACCAAGCGGAAACACACCTTGAGGTTGACCACGCAGGACTTCTGCGAGTACCTGCTGCAGGCGGAGGACAGAGATGACATGCTGGCCTGGATCAAGGTCATCAGGGAGAATAGCAAGACGGATAACGAGGTATGAATGATATTCAGTTACTGTGTGTTGGCTGCACAGACACACAAACACACTCATCTGTGCTTTCCGCTCCTTGCAGGAGATCGGTTTCTCAAGGCAAGCTCTCATTAACAAGAAGCTGAACGACTACAGGAAACACAGGTCAGGATGGAGAATTACACTCAGCAGTCACTGTAGCTCCAGGCTGGAAGCCTGTCGGAAATCAGATCTTAAAGTGCAATTTTCCGAAACTGAAATCATCGTGAGGAGGTTTTAGGATAAATCAAAGGGCACAACTTGATTGAAATCTTTTGAACTTCTGTTGAGCTTGTTACATCATCTTTGGGGTACTGTTTAGGATTAGGCTGCATTTGAGCCACATGCTGAATTAGCACGATGTGCTTAAAAATGGACCAACTTTGCTGCTTCTCTGCACAGCCTGAACGCCACCAAACCAGACTCCTCCCCCAGAGCCCACCGCATGATGCCGCCTTTCCTTCTGGCTAAAACTGACAACACTGCAGTGAACCAGGCTTCCAGATCTGGTGGGTCTAAACACGGCTCTGATTTGTTCCTTAATATACAGCAAATCAAAGCAGCAAAATTAATTGTCCATATGGTTATGACTCAGATGACAACAAGGCTCTGTGGGGCATCAACATCATGAAGAAGGCCAAGAAGACGGGCAGTCCAAAGGCTTTTGGCGTGCGTCTCGAGGACTGTCAGCCTGCTGTCAACCATAAAGTGAGACAACACTAAATTCATAGTATGAAGCATCTGTCTGACTGCAAGCAGAATAAATAGCAGAACTATAATATTTGTATTTACCGTGGAGCTGTTATTGTCTGAGGACAGGTTTCGTGTTGTCTTGGGTCTGTTCTACATCTGGCTTTTCATTACAGGCTTTGTGGTTCCTGTGATTGGTTAAGTCAAGAAAAAATAGGCTTAGTTTACATAAACTAGGTTTGCAAAGAAGATATGAAGTAAACAAAGCTTTCTACTTCTTACAGCCGTGCAGTGTTTGCATTTATTTAACTTTATCTTTCCGCCGTGCGTGTTATCGATTAGTGAGGCAGCTCTGTCACAGCACCAGCGGGATATTAAAATGTCACATACTGGCAAATATTTACACAGGCATGTAAAGATTTTAAATGACTAAATATCAGCGCATGATAATACGTATGAGCTGATATTAATGGTCAAAGGTTAGCTGCAGGTCATTTGTAACATAGTAAAACTATGTGCTAATGTTTGATGGAAATCTTAGTCACAGATAAATTACAGATGCTTTCCAGCGTTGTGCATCACGATCCAAGACTCTCCTTGTTCATAATTCCATCAGTTTTGGAAAAATCCCAGCACTGCTGGCTGAAATGCAGCTCCAGCTGTGTTTTGCAGATGTTTGTAGACACTCACTGTTGTACCTCTCTGCTGACCTCCTCTGTACAGGTACACAAGTTTGGATTAATCACTCTGATGTCCAGTGCTGCTATAATTAGCCTTCTCTCTGTTCCTCTTCCTTAAGAATGGCTCTTTGACAGCCACTCCTTTGGGAGTTTTTCCTGTTTCTCAAGGACATTCAAATCCTTTCAGATGCTGTTAATCTGAGGTTTTGTACCCCTTCACTTGTTTAGTTTCCTCAATTTTTTTTAAAGACATAATTGCACACTGAAGTTTGCATTTACGAGGACATCAATCCCTCCGCACTTCGTCTTACCGCTCAAACCATGTTTGTCTGAAAAGTCCTGAAACCAGGTGCAATCACATGTGGTCTGGGACGAGTGCGTACAGTACAGCTGCAGCTCTATGAAATATAACTCGTGGTACTCTCCACTGTCCACTGTCCACGTTGTTCTCAAAGATGGGAAATCGGTGATCTTCCCAGGAAGATCAGAAAGTCAGACAACCGTCCCTAAAGCACCTCTGCTGGAAATAAGTGCTGTTTCAATGAATGAATGTAATACTGTACATCTTCAGACAGCATGGTTGCAATATGATATTGAAGCTCTTAAAGGAAAGTGAGTCTTTTCTATCCCTTTCTCTTTTCAGTTTGTCCCGCTAATAGTGGAGATGTGCTGTGGTGTTGTCGAGGCGACGGGTCTGGAGTATACTGGTATATACCGTGTACCGGGCAACAACGCCATGGTGTCCAGCCTGCAGGAGCATCTCAACAAGGGCATGGACATGAACACTGCTGAGGAGGTCTTTGCTTAGCAGACTACCCGAAACAATCTGGAGTCTTATTGAATTTTAATTTAATTAACTCTGTTGTGAGATTTCACATGTGAAACTTTAGGAAGCTGTAAATGTACGTTTTTAACACAGTGAAGATGGCAAAGTCTGACTGTGGCAGGTCAGTAAGGTCAAGTAAGGAGAAGGAGCCCATCCCTTTAACAGGCCTTTAACAGGTTGGCCAATGTGAAAAAGTCATGTTGAAAAATCTCAGAGAAATGAGAAAACTGAACACAACACACCAGGAAACACAGGAGCTCGTAATCTAAACCTAAACTAATAACCAGGAACAGAACTCGCGTAACTACAGACCTGAAAATACTGCAGACTCGTCATAAACAAAGGCAAAAGCAAAGTAAGAAACACAACTAGGGCAATTAAACAATAACAGGACAAAAACACACAACACTGGGCGAAAGGACCAGGACAGATTTCTGGATCCATCACGTCGGTAATCCGGCCGAGCTGTGGCTGCTGAAACTGAACTCAGCTTTCCAAAAATGTGATTAATCACGGTTTAACCAGGCAGACAGTTACATAATCCAGGCGGGTACGAGTCTCCTTAATAGATTAAATGATCATTTAATTAAAAATTGCATTTTGTATGCACTTGGGTTATCGTTGTCCGGTATCAAAATTGCTTTTATTTGACATTTAAAAGTGAGAAATATGCAAAAAAACCTAAGAAATCAGGACGGAGAAAATACTTTTCACACATCCCAGTTTATAAGCAACACTTTAATAATGAGTTACAAAGCCGTAGTTCTCAGTGCATCAACATCACTAAGGATGCAAGAAGGAAACAAGACCGTTTTTATGGCCTTCACGGCTTTCTGGACATTTTTTACTATTAATAAGAGGCTGATATTTTAACTGAAATGTACAGAAGTATTTATGGATGCTTTGCAATAACTATATATAAAGGAACATACTGTATCTCATCACTGCCAAATTACAGTATAGTTTAAAAAAAAGCTCATGCTGCATATATACCAAGTCCTTCTGTCACATGAGGAACGTAAATATCAAAATTCAACAGATGTTTTCTATGTAATAAAATAATTTTATGGATTTACAAATCCAGGTGATAGATTAGATTTACTGTAATCCTAAAGCTTCCCCTTCCTGTCCTCACAGAGATGGCAAGACCTGAACGTAATCAGTAGTCTACTTAAGGCGTTCTTCCGGAAACTGCCGGAGCCTCTGTTCACCGACGGTGAGTCCAGACATTTTCTAACTCTGAGGTGCTGAAGGATTTTTAATGAGGGATATTTAACTACCATCTTAATTAGATTTTTCGAATTCCACTTGTAGTTGTTAGTCATATATTATCCCTGCCTACAGACAAATACAATGACTTCATTGATGCCAACCGGATAGAAGACGGAGAAGACAGACTGAAGACAATGAAGAAACTGGTAAAAAAAAACAGAATTAGAGGCAGAGAACAGAGAAGTGAAGATACTTCAGACTTTTCAACTCTACTTATACTTAAACACACTGCTTCTCTCTAGATCCATGATCTCCCAGATTACTATTATCACACCCTGAAGTTTCTGCTGGGCCACCTTAAGAAGGTGGCAGATCACTCTGAGAGGAATAAGGTAAACTTCGCCTTTGGCACATCAGTTTCGGGAGAAACTTTTGCACAAATTGTGGACAAGAATGTTGTTTATTTCCAGATGGAGCCAAGAAACCTGGCCCTGGTGTTTGGACCCACTTTGGTGAGGACATCAGAGGACAATATGACAGACATGGTCACCCACATGCCTGATCGCTACAGAATAGTGGAGACACTTATCCTGCATGTAAGAACCACCAACTGCACCATTTTAACCAGCCTGTTGTGTTTTATTGATTAATACCATGCATAGCACTTAATTAGCTTAATTAACTCCCCCCTCCCTCCCTGACCTTCGTTCTGACGGAGGTTTCTTGTTAAAAGGGAGTTTTTCCTTCCCATTTTCGCCGAGTGCTTGTTCATAATGGGTTGTTTGGATTGTTTGATGGATGGATGGATTGAATAGTGTTTTGGAGCCTAAATGTGTCAAATTACACATTTTCAGGCCTTTATGTCAATAAAACATGCCTAAGAAGGAGAGTTGGTTAATTTTAACGAATTGATTTGTGGTATCAGGTTTCATAGATTGATATAACTGGGTATCATCTGCATAGAAGTGGAGCTGTATGCACTGTTTGCAAATAAAGTCTTTTTTTGTGTGCGAGTGTGAGGGTTAACATGGTACAGTCCGATCAGCTGGGATGGAAATCAGGTGGAGCGTCCTCATGTGCACGTTTCATGAAGACACCCCCCCCCCCTTCCAATCAGCAATGCACCTCAGAAGAGACAAGCATAAATACATGCCAAAGCAAACTACCAACCACCTACACCTTAAATACAATTAAGTGTGTTAAATCACACTCGCAATAGTCGCTAAAATATCTTTTAGATTATCAAAAGTATAAAATGATTCATCACCTGTAGTCCATAGTGAAGGATGGGGTTCAAAGCTCCTTCACAGTGAGGACGACTCGTTCATGTGAACAGTGCAGTGGAATAACTGCAGCATTATCTACACCGGACAATATCTATCACTTCTGTAACGTGCAATATCTGAATATCAATCCATATGTATATACTCATATTACCACCACTATTGTAAATGTACATATCTTGTAATTTTTTTTTTTACTCTGTATTTTTAGCCTATGCACTGAATGGGAGTGGCCCTCCAATTTCATTGTACAGCTGTATAATGACAATAAAGGCTATTCTATTCTATTCTATTATCCTTTAATACCGATGGTGTTTCCCTGTTTCCTCTCTCCAACAGTATGACTGGTTCTTCAGTGACGGAGAGCTTGAAAAAGAAGAGAAGGTTTGGCCTCATATGAAGAAACACCTCCATGAATGCACAACTGTATATAATCAGATGTCCTCACTTCTTTTATGTGTGTGTGTTTTAGGCCCCACAGGATAAATGGGGCAACGAGCCTGTGCCCAACATTGACCACTTGCTGCCCAACATTGGTAAGCCAGGCATGCCAGGAGAGGCATCAGGTGAGGAATGGGGGGGTTGCTCAACCGTTAGCTAACAAGATTCATTGTCTTATTCCTGTCTGAATACACTGAGTTCCTGTGTGTGCTGTAGTGTGTGTGTTTTAGCCTATGGCTGTATTTACATTTTTACTGCATTTAAAGAGCATAAATCGCACATCCATGCTCAGTCCTAAACAAGAATATACAGCAGACTATTAAGCCCTGAATTTTTAGTACTTCTAAGTAATCCAGTGATAGTTGTCAGCAGATCTAATGGTGGTCTAATAAGAGCTGTTTACCAATAGAAAACTAGGTTGTGCTCCACAGACAGCTGTATTGTACCTGTGTCATAAAGTGCAGTGAAAACAGGCCACTGTCAGACCCAGAATGCAGGACCCGGGGTTCAGAATGTGATTACAGCTTTTAATGCTGATGATTCAAACCGAACTGAACTGGAACTAGGAGTCAAGCTAGGAACAGCAACAGAACACAGTACCGTGTATGAGGAACACTGGGGGCTAAGCTACACACACTCAATTAGGAAATGTGTCATTCACCCGTTCTCACACACATTCATACATGCACTTTCTGTGTTTAAGTGGGTTCTACATTCACACACACAATCACACTCCAATGAACACAACAGGAGCAACTTGGGGTTCAGTGTCTTGCCCAAGGATACTTTAGCATGCAGACCAGAGCAGCCAGAGATCAAACTGTCAACCTTCCAGTTAGTAGTTGACCTGCTCTTCCTTCTTCCTCCTGAGCCTGAGCCACAGCCACTCCTTTTTCTGTACAGTTAACAAGTTTACAACAAACCATCTGTGCACTACAACAATGGATCTGAAATGAACTAAAAAACCCAATCAGGAAACAACTGAAGCGTGGGTGAATGAGAGATGCTGCATAGAGCGCTCAAATGGAAGAGAAAAGCACTATAAAACCAGTGTCTTTGTCACTGACCTTTCACTGATGGCCGCAGTGTCAGGGTCACCCTGACAGACTGGATTCACACTCGCAGGAGCCTCCAAAGTGGTGACTAAGAGGGTTGAAGTAGAATATTTTCTTTCCTCTTTTGGTGTCGGCCTTAGGAAAGAGTACATGAGGATGGTGAACAGCAATCTTTGGCAATCAGGACAAGAGTGCAGTTGTCTTCTAATAGCCTCATGAAGAGTTTTCTCCTTAGTTCAGCAAAGAGTCATTCTGCACTGTGGCGGATCAAATTATGTCTCGGGTCAAGGACTATAGGGTTAATCACATCTTCCTCCCAGAGCTGTCGAGCACCGTGGCTGACCAGCCAACCGTATCAGTTCATCATAATGTGGATCCATGTTCATTAAGCAGCTAGATGAAGAGACTGGGGAGAGTCCAAAGGCGTCTATATTTGCACTGAAGTGCCTTCACTGGATAGAAGTGTATGGCTAGACCCCGCCCACCTGCTGTGGCTGTCAGTGATGGATGTCTCCCTAGACTGCACATCAGGGGAAATCTGAAACGCTACCGATGAGCCATGTAGCGTCCTTAAGCCCTGCTGCATTGCTCTTGGAGTGAGAGTCTCTGCAGCCTCTGAAGGGCGATCTGTAAGAGCCATCGTCTAATATGACAAAGGTCTTCAAGGTGTGTTGACCATTTTGGAGGAGCATCTTGGTGACCTTTAAGAAGACCTTGTTGGAGCTGGCACGCTGATCCAAGTGTAGGACATTTGTTGATAATTTCTCATATGATCCAGAGACGTATAGTGACATGTTTGTGTTCTTGGCAACATCATGCTGGGCCTCAACGTGCTTCCTCTGGCACGTCATACACAAAGCTGTCAACCAGCACTGGGCAGCTTGGTGGTGCTGCCCACATCATGAGGAGTGGTTGACCACCCAGCTGACCCTTCTCGCCCTCAGGAACTGACTAAAGAGCAGAAGTGGTGGTTTTGATGATCCATGTGTGAGGAATAGTAAATGGACTAGTTCATACATAGAGCCTGTTTACTTGAATCCTCAAAGTGCTTTATATAACACATGTACAAACACATTCACACAAGCACTTTTATCCGATGAACACATCGGGAGCAACTCAGGGTTCAATATCTCCCACAAAGACACTTTGACGTGCGTACTGGAGCAGCCAGGAATTGAACCACCAACCTTCTGATTAGTCGATGACCTGCTCTACCTCCTGACCCACAGCCACCCTAACATCCAGGAAACACCATCCACAGTCATTTGCTTCGTAGGTGTTGGGAAATATATTCTAACCTTGCTGTAGGGATGCTCAACATGTGGCAGGTCCTTGTCACATGCTGACTGGCTGCGCTGCTCACTAGCCTGTTGTGGCGACGTAGGCTGCAAAAGGGTTCTTGGAAGCAACTGGGAACATTCTTCTACAGATTATTAATATCTTGTGAATTTTATAACTGTACATGGAGTGGCTCAGGAGTTGAGCAGATCATCTACTAATCAGGAAGTTAGTGGTGTCCTTGGGCAAGATACTGAACCCCAAGTTGCTCTCTGACGAAACTGTTGGAGTATGAATGTGTGAATTTTCGATGGAAAGCACTTAACTGTAGAATGAAGTGCTTGTATGAATGGGTAAATGCAAACGTGTTGCTCAGCTAGAGTAGAAAAGCGCTTTATAAGAACTTGTCCATTTAGCATCTACACAAGCCGTTGCTGTGCAGTGCTACTTCTGTCCATCTGGTCCCTCAAATCCACCAGCAGCAGCAGCAGCAGGCTCCTGTAGCTACTGTAACACATCCGTGACCCCAGGTGACTGATGATATGGCCTTGGGGTACTTGCATTTACTGGTACTGTGGCTCCACCTTCAGTGGGAGACACGTCTGTCCATTCAGCTTCAAGATGAGGGTGTTGCACTGAATACTGGCTGAGGGGCATCATCACGTTTCTTCCTCATTCCTTTGAGTTTCCTCCCTCGCAGCAGTTCTACTTGCATCATAGCTGATCGTACACGGCAGGGTGTATCATAATCATCCAATCATCTCGGTCTGTGTGGGTGTGAATCCTCGCTTGGGGGAACATAATGCATTCCCCAACCGGTCGCGGCAGATGACTGCCCCTCCCTGAGCCTGGTTCTGCTGGAGGTTTCTTCCTGTTAAAAGGGAGTTTTTCCTTCCCACTGTCGCCAAGTGCTGCTCATAGGGGGTCGTTTTGATTGTTGGGTTTACTCTGTAATTATTGTAAGGTCTTTACCTTATAATAAAAAGCGCCTTATGGCGACTATTTGTTGTGATTTGGCGCTGTATAAATAAATTGAATTGAATCGCATCCAGCTCAAAGGACCAATTAGTTGGGAAGGTTCTACACTAACGAGCTGGCTGCACACCATCACCTTGTCGCCTGCAAATAACATGTTCTGCTACAGCTTTAGGACGCAGCTAAAGAAGTTTTTGGTTGAACATTTAAAGCTGAAAGTCTTCATTTAAGTCACATCTTGAATTCTTCAATTCAGATCTATTTTTGTAATGTAGAGAAAGAAAATTATGTGTGGATACAGTACGCTAACACTGTCTGCACTAGAGTCTGCACTGGGCGCCTCAGCCTTTAAACAGGGGGAACATAGGAAGTTCAAACTCTGCTTACTTTCTCACCTCTAACCACTGAGCATGTAAGTGTATATATCAGGTGCAGTTCCTGTGGATACTGACAATGGTTCCTACTTTCTCTTTATTTCCTTCTTCTGGGCCTTTCTGCGCTTCTTTTTTCTAGCTGAGACAGTGGATCAGCCTCTTCGGTAGGACCAGGTCTTCCTTCCTGTGTTTGGTGTTTCTTTACATTCATTTCATGCTCTTTCCATGTGTAGTGTTTATCTCAACATCACCATTCTGCCTTGTTGAAGGCAGTCTAGCCATTTACTGGTTATCTGGAAACTAGTTTGTTTGGCTGATTTTAAAGATGATTCCTGTGATAATAGCTAGAATTCTTGCACTCAAGCATTAGATTATTTTTTATTATTTAAATATATTCATTTATTTATCTTACATATTTTGTGCCAGTGCTAGCATAACTACCACCAGTAATCCAGTGATGACATCAACTAACTTCCTTTTTCCTTCCTACTAGATTCCACCACCAGCGATTCTCTTAAGTCAAAGGTAGGTTCAAATTCTCGGGATAACATGGAAAATTTTGGAATGGAAAAAGTACATTTGCAGTTACTTAAATGGGATTTCAACCTTTCAGCTTTCTTCAGGGTCCAAAAAAGACCTGAACACCAGAGATTTCCTGCCCAAGTCCATCATCTCTGCTGTAACCCGCAAACATAAGAAATGCCACAGCGCCCACCTGCTGGGCAGCAGCACTGATGAAGACGGCCACTACGGTGGAGAAGACGGAGTCGAGCGAGAGGCGGTGAAGGGAGATCGAACCATTCTCAAAACAGAGAAACGACGCGAGAGCAGTGATGGGGTGAAAGCTGAAGCCACAGAAGGAGGAGAAGCTGAAGCAAAAGTGAGGGGAGGAACAGGCAGCGGCACAAACGGCTCACAGAGGAGGAGCAGGCACACAAGCACCTTACCCGTCACATCATCACAGCTTTGTCCAAATAGTTTTCTCTGCTCGCACCATCAGGGCCACACCACAAACCCAAAATCACCGCCCGTCACTAACCCTCCTTCCCATGTGACTCACAGTCTGGCCAGAGGACATCCCACCATCCCCTTCTGGATCTCACCCACCAGGCCTCTCGTCCTCTGCCAGGCACCTGCCTGCCATTGGAGTCAGTTGTCAGACTGGAACCAGTCAGCATCAGTCCACTACAGGAAAGCCAAAAGTGGCCGGATGAGGGCTGTGTCCATGAATCTGGACCTTGAGCATGGCAGGAGTGAAGACAGAGGGTCGACAGCTGATGGGGTAGAAATCAGAATAACACCAGGCCCCAGGCCCCCCCCTCACCATGCACAGGAGGCTCCCCCTCCCGTCTCCCTTTCATCAGGATGGATAGATCAGAGTTCCCTGGGACGTTCCACTGTGGTCCGAAGGAGACCAGGCCTGCACCTGCAGGACAAGATGAGAGCGTGGCGTCGCCACACAGTGGTAGTTTAACCTTCTGTTTCACCCACTAATGTAGTAGCTTTAGTCACTGACGCTGGGTCACAGTGTCAGGAGGAGGCAGGAGGCGAGCAGAGCTGCCTCCTGCCTCGTCTGTCCTGGCTTACATAACATTGGACATGTAATGCTGTGCTAAAGGAAATATTTGTCACTGCGTATGGTTGCAGATTCATTCCAAAATGACATGTCCAACAATAATGCAGGGTACTGGGATTCTTAGCTTGTTTTCACTTCCTCTCCTGCAGCAGTGGGCAGAAATCAAACTGCTTCAAAAAGGAGGCAAAGAACATAAATCCTAACAACATCTGAAGCCATTTAATGCTAACCGTTTTAAACTATGTACCATATATAAAAGATGGATGCTAGGTCAGCAAGCTGCAGTCATAAAATGTACCGCTGCGATGCACTTATACCTGTGAATTTGTGCTAAGCAACAGCCTAATAAAATACTAGAATTTAATTCACCAAAACTGGACACAAACATCTTGGATAGTCTGTAACAAACAGCCCGACATATTTGTCATAGAATTCCATTAAAATGCTCCGAAAGGCACAAACGGCACAAACGATCGCCAGCTAGCAAAGATGAGACTTAGCAAACAGCTACCAGCTGCCTGTCAATCAAAGCAGCCAGGCCCCGAACTTTAAGCCTCATCAGTATTCCACTGGATGTGAGAACTCTAACTAGCCACCTTACAACCATAATGAAACTATGCATATTGGTTTCTCTATATTAAATATGCTTCTGATGCTATGGGGCACCATAGTGCAATGGTTAGCATTGTTGCCCCCAGCAGGGGCTTTTCTGTGTGGGGTCCTTTCCAGCCTCCTCCCACAGTCCGAGGACATCCTTCCTTAGGAGAACAGCTCATTCCAAATGAACTGTGGTGGATCGGAGCAAGAACGCTTGCCTGTGTGTTGGTCTTGTGATGTGACCTGCCCAGGGTCCCCCCCCCCCCCCCCAGTT